>JAYMGU010000051.1:0-5000 GCA_036178185.1 Liparis tanakae
AGCTTTTGAAACCTATTTCCCCATAGGGAGTTGAACCCAGGCCACCTGGGTGAAAACCAGGAATCCTAACCGCTAGACCATAATGGGAGATATGAATTAACTTCAAATAATACTCTTATGAACCAAAATTATTTAGGGGTTATCACTGAAAAAACAAAAAATTAAATGTAAAGCTATCACTTTGACATAACCAATTTGTGTGTACATACAGGTGAAAAGCTTTTGAAACCTATACCAATTTCTTGTAGTCTGATTAAAATACTTTAGCTTTTTCCCATACAGGAGTTGAACCCGGCCACCTGGGTGAGAACCAGGAATCCTAACCGCTAGACTATATGGGAGATATGAAAAAGAGTTCAAATAATACTATTATCAACAACATGTTTTTACTGTGTGCTGTAAATTATTAGTACTGAAGAAATAAATATAAAAAAAATAATATAGCTATCACTTTATCAATACCAATTTCTGTGATGCGGATAAAAATACTTTTTAAAGCTTTTTCCCATACCGGGAGTTGAACCCGGCCACCTGGGTGAAAACCAGGAATCCTAACCGCTAGACCATATGGGAGTTTGAATTAACTTCAAATAATACTCATATGAACCAAAAATTATTCAGGGGTTATCACTGAAAAAAAATCTAAAAATTTAAATGTAAAGCTATCTCTTTTGACACAACCAATTTGTGTACATACAGGTGAGAAAGCTTTTGAAACCTATTCCCATACCGGGAGTTGAACCGGACCACCTGGGTGAGAACCAGGAATCATAACGCTAGACCATATGGGAGAATTGAAAGAGCTTCAAATAATACTATTATGAACAACATGTTTTACTGTGTACTGTAAAATTATTGATACTGGGAAATAAATATAAAAAAAATGTAAATGAATAGCTATCACTTTGACCACGACCAATTTGTGTACATGCAGGTGGGAAAAGCTTTTGAAACCTATTACCCAATTTCTGTGAGTACGGATAAAATACTTTGAAAGCTATTTCCCATACCCGGGAGTTGAACCCAGGCCACCTGGGTAAAAACCAGGAATCCTAACCGCTAGACCATATGGGACATTTGAATTAACTTCAAATAATACTCTTATATGAACCAAAAAATTGAGGGGTTATCACTGAAAAAATCTAAAAATTAAATGTAAACTATCTCTTTGACACAACCAATTTGTGTACATACAGGTGAAAGCTTTTGAAAACCTATTTCCCATACCGGAGTTGAACCCAGGCCACCTGGGTGGCCAGGAATCCTAACCGCTAGACCATATGGGAGTAAGTGTTCAAATAATACTCTTATGAACCAAAAAATTATTCTGTGTTATCACTGAAGAAATATATCACTTTGACATACCAATTTCTGTGAGCGGATAAAAAGCTTTAAACTTTTTCCCCCATACCGGAGTTGAACCCGGGCCGTGAAAACCAGGAATTAGACCATATGGGAGTTTTGAATTAAACTTCAAATAATACTCTTATGAACCAAAATTATTCAGGTTATCACTGAAAAAATCTAAAAATTTAAATGCTAAAGCTATCACTTTGACACAACCAATTTGTGTACATACAGGTGAAAAGCTTTTGAAACCTATTTCCCATACCAGGATTTCCGGGCCACCTGGGTGAAAAATAATTTAACCGCTTTCCCATATGGGAGTTTATGAACCAGGAATCCCTAACCGCTAGACTATATGGGAAAATGAAAAAAGAGTTCAAATAATACTATTATCAACAACCAATTTTTGTGTACTGTAAAATTATTAGTACTGAAGAAATAAATATAAAAAAAAATTAATATAGCTATCACTTTAGAACCACCAATTTCTGTGAGTACGGAGAATTAAAATACTTTAAATAATACTCCCATAACCCAAAAAGTTGAACCCAGGGGACCATAAAACCAGGAATAGCTAACACTTTGTAGACCATTTATGTCCATGCAGATTGAATTAACTTCAAATATCCTCATATGAACCAAAATTATTGAGGGGTTATCGCTGAAATACTTTAAAAATTTAAATGTAAACCGGGCCGCCTCTTTGACACCAACCAATTTGTGTACATACAGGTGAAAAGCTTTCAAACCTATTCCAACAACCAATTTTCTGTGTACTGTAAAATTATTTAAGAAAATAAAATTAATCACTGAAAAATAAAAAAAATTAAATGTAAAAATCACTTTATCGATACAAAATTTTGGTGTACATACAGATAAAGAAAAGCTTTTGAAACCTATTTACCAGGGAGTTGAACCCGGGCCACCTGGGTGAAACCAGGAATCCTAACAGCTAAACCGCTAGGGAGATATGAATTAACTTCAAATAATACTCTTATGAACCAAAAATTATTTAGGGGTTATCACTGAAAAAACCTAAAAAATTAAATGTAAAGCTATCACTTTGACATAACCAATTTGTGTACATACAGGTGAGAAAGCTTTTGAAACCTAGTTCCCATACCGGGAGTTGAACCCAGGCCACCTGGGTGAGAACCAGGAATCCTAACCGCTAGACTATATGGGAGATATGAAAAGGGTTGAAATAATACTATTATCAANAACATGTTTTACTGTGTAGTGTAAAATTATTAATCTGAAAGAAAAAAAAAATAATAATAATATAGCTATCACTTTATCAATACCAATTTTTCTGTGATACGGATAAAAAACTTTTAAAACCTTTTTTCCCATACCGGGAGTTGAACCCGGGCCACCTGGATGAAAACCAGGAATCCTAACCGCTACACCATATGGGAGTTTTTGAAAAGACTTCAAATAATACTCATATGAACCAAAAAATTATTCAGGGTTATCACTGAAAAAATCTAAAAAAAAAAAATAATAAAGCTATCTCTTTATCACAACCAATTTGTGTGCATACAGGTGAAAAGCTTTTAAACCTATTACCATAGTGAGTTGAACCGGGCCGCCTGGGTGAGAACCAGGAATCCTTACCGCTAGACCATATGGGAGTTTTGTAACTTCAAATAATACTCTTATGAAGAAAATGTATTGAGGTTATCACTTAAAAAACTAAATGAATAGCTAACACTTTGACACGACAATTTGTGTACATGCAGGTGGGAAAGCTTTTGAAACCTATTTCCCATAATTTCAATTTCTGTGTAGATTAAAATACTTTAAAGCTTTTTCCCATACCGGGGGAACCCGCCTGGGTGAGAACCAGGAATCCCTAACCGCTAGACTATATGGGAGATATGAAAAGAGTTCAAATAATACTATTATCAACAACATGTTTTACTGTGTACTGTAAAATTATTAACTGAAGAAATAAATATAAAAAAAATAATATAGCTTTTAAACTTTTCCACCAATTTCTGTGAGTACAGATTAAAAATACTTTAAAGCTATTTCCCATACGGGAGTTGAACCCAGGCCACCTGGGTAAAACCAGGAATCCTAACCGCTAGACAATATGGGACATATGAAAACTTCAAATAATACTCTTATGAACAAAATGTATTTACTGGTACTGTAAAATTATTAATACTGAAGAAATAAATATAAAAAAAACAATTTGCTATTTATCGATACCCAAATTTCTGTGAGTACATGGATAAAATTTTTGAAACCTATTTCCCATACCAATTTCTGTATGGGATTAAAATACTTTAGGAAATCTTTTTATACCGGGAGTTGAACCTGGACATAAGATTTAACTTCAAATAATACTCTTATGAAACAAAAATTATTCAGGGTTATCACTGAAAAATAAAAAATTTAAATGAATAGCTAACAATTTGACACAACCAATTTGTGTACATACAGGTGGGAAAGCTTTTGAAACCTATTTCCCAAATACCAATTTCTGGGCCACCGGATGAAAACCAGGAAAAGCGCATATGGGAGTTGAAAAGAGTTCAAATAATACTATTTCAAATATGTTTTACTGTGTACTGTAAAATTATTCAGGGGTTATCACTGAAAAAATAAAAAAAAAAATGTAAAGCTATCACTTTATCGAACCAATTTGTGTACATACAGGTAAAAGCTTTTGAAACCTATTTCAAATACCAGGAGTTGAACCCGGGCCACCTGGGTGAGAACCAGGAATCCTAACCGCTAGACTATATGGGAGATTTGAAAAGAGTTCAAATAATACTATTATCAACAACATGTTTTACTGTGTTATCACTGGAAATAAATATAAAAAAAATGTAAAGCTATCTCTTTATCGATACCAATTTCTGTACATACAGGTAAAAAGCTTTAGAAACCTATTTCCCATACCGGGAGTTGAACCCGGGCCACCTGGGTGAAAACCAGGAATCCTAACCGCTAGACCATATGGGAGATTTCAATTAACTTCAAATAATACTCATATGAACCCAAAAAGTATTCAGGGTTATCACTGAAAAAAAAAATCTAAAAAAATAAATGTAAAGCTATCTCTTTGACACAAACAATTTGTGTACATACAGGTGAAAAGCTTTTGAAACCTATTTACCATAAGAGTTGAACCCGGCCACCTGGGTGAGAACCAGGAATCCTTACCGCTAGACCATATGGGAGATATGAAAACTTCAAATAATACTCTTATGAACCAAAAATGAGGTATTCAGATGAATAAAAATTGAAAATTAATGAATGCAGGTGGGAAAGCTATCACTTTACCAATTTCTGTAGTCGGATAAAAAGCTTTTAAAGCTATTTCCCCATACCGGGAGTTGAACCCAGGCCACCTGGGTAAAAACCAGGAATCCTAACCGCTAGACCATATGGGAGATATGAATTAACTTCAAATAATACTCTTATGAACCCAAAAAATTATTTAGGGGTTATCACTGAAAAAAAATCTAAAAAAAAAAATGTAAAGCTATCACTTTGACATAACCAATTTGTGTACATACAGGTGAGAAAGCTTTTGAAACCTAGTTCCCATACCGGGAGTCGAACCCAGGCCACCTGGGTGAGAACCAGGAATCCTAACCGCTAGACTATATGGGAGATATGAAAAGAGTTCAAATAAT
>JAYMGU010000051.1:10000-12357 GCA_036178185.1 Liparis tanakae
AGTACGGATTAAAATACTTTAGAAAGCTTTTTCCCATACCGGGAGTTGAACCTGGGCCAAGATTTAACTTCAAATAATACTCTTATGAACCAAAAATTATTCAGGGGTTATCACTGAAAAAATCAAAAAATTTAAATGTAAAGCTATAACTTTGACACAACCATTTTGTGTACATACAGGTGAGAAAGCTTTTGAAACCTATTTCCCAAACCGGGAGTTGAACCCTGGTCGCCTGGGTGAGAACCAGGAATCCTAACCGCTAGACTATATGGGAGATATGAAAAGAGTTAAAATAATACTATTATCAACAACATGTTTTACTGTGTACTGTAAAATTATTAGTACTGAAGAAATAAATATAAAAAAAATAATATAGCTATCACTTTATCGATACCAATTTCTGTGAGTACGGATAAAAATACTTTAGAAAGCTATTTCCCATACCGGGAGTTGAACCCAGGCCACCTGGGTAAAAACCAGGAATCCTAACCGCTAGACCATATGGGAAATTTGAATTAACTTCAAATAATACTCTTATGAACCAAAAATTATTTAGGGGTTATCACTGAAAAAATCTAAAAAATTAAATGTAAAGCTATGACTTTGCCACAACCAATTTGTGTACATACAGGTGAGAAAGCTTTTGAAACCTATTTCCCATACCGGGAGTTGAACACGGGCCACCTGGGTGAGAACCAGGAATCCTAACCGCTAGACTATATGGGAGATATGAAAAGAGTTCAAATAATACTATTATCAACAACATGTTTTACTGTGTACTGTAAAATTATTAGTACTGAAGAAATAAATATAAAAAAAAATAATATAGCTATCACTTTATCAATACCAATTTCTGTGAGTACGGATAAAAATACTTTAGTAAGCTTTTTCCCATACCGGGAGTTGAACCCGGGCCACCTGGGTGAAAACCAGGAATCCTAACCGCTAGACCATATGGGAGTTTTGAATTAACTTCAAATAATACTCATATGAACCAAAAATTATTCAGGGGTTATCACTGAAAAAATCTAAAAATTTAAATGTAAAGCTATCTCTTTGACACAACCAATTTGTGTACATACAGGTGAGAAAGCTTTTGAAACCTATTTTCCATAAAGGGAGTTGAACCCGGGCCGCCTGGGTGAGAACCAGGAATCCTTACCGCTAGACCATATGGGAGAATTGAAAGAGCTTCAAATAATACTCTTATGAAGCAAAATGTATTGAGGGGTTATCACTTAAAAAAACTAAATGAATAGCTAACACTTTGACACGACCAATTTGTGTCCATGCAGGTGGGAAAGCTTTTGAAAGCTATTTCCCATACCAATTTCTGTGAGTACGGATTAAAATACTTTAGAAAGCTTTTTCCCATACCGGGAGTTGAACCTGGGCCAAGATTTAACTTCAAATAATACTCTCATGAACCAAAAATTATTCAGGGGTTATCACTGAAAAAATTTAAATGTAAAGCTATCACTTTGACACAACCATTTTGTGTACATACAGGTGAGAATGCTTTTGAAACCTATTTCCCATACTGGGAGTTGAACCCGGGCCACCTGGGTGAAAACCAGGAATCCTAACCGCTAGACCATATGGGAGTTTTGAATTTACTTCAAATAATACTCATATGAACCAAAAATTATTCAGGGGTTATCATTGAAAAAATCTAAAAAATTAAATGTAAAGCTATCTCTTTGACACAACCAATTTGTGTACATACAGGTGAGAAAGCTTTTGAAACCTATTTTCCATAAAGGGAGTTGAACCCGGGCCGCCTGGGTGAGAACCAGGAATCCTTACCGCTAGACCATATGGGAGAATTGAAAGAGCTTCAAATAATACTCTTATGAAGCAAAATGTATTGAGGGGTTATCACTTAAAAAAACTAAATGAATAGCTAACACTTTGACACAACCAATTTGTGTCCATGCAGGTGGAAAAGCTTTTGAAAGCTATTTCCCATACCAATTTCTGTGAGTACGGATTAAAATACTTTAGAAAGCTTTTTCCCATACCGGGAGTTGAACCCGGGCCGCCTGGGTGAGAACCAGGAATCCTAACCGATAGACTATATGTGAGATTTGAAAAGAGTTCAAATAATACTATTATCAACAACATGTTTTACTGTGTACTGTAAAATTATTAGTACTGAAGAAATAAATATAAAAAAAATAATATAGCTATCACTTTATCGATACCAATTTCTGTGAGTACGGATAAAAATACTTTAGAAAGCTATTTCCCATACCGGGAGTTGAACCCAGGCCACCTGGGTAAAAACCAGGAATCCTAACCGCTAGACCATATGGGAGATATGAATTAACTTCAAATAATACTCTTATGAAGCAAAA
>JAYMGU010000051.1:12857-32857 GCA_036178185.1 Liparis tanakae
TTTTTTTACCCCCAAAATTCTTTTTGCCCGGGTTTTCCCCCCCGGTGGCCCGGTTTCCCCCAGGAAAAGGTAAATTTACCTGTTTCAAAATTGGTTGTGTCAAAGTGATAGCTTTTACATTTAATTTTTAGATTTTTTCATTGATACCCCCCAAATAATTTTTTGGTTCATAAGAGTATTATTTGAAGTTAATTCATTCCATATGGTCTAGCGGTTAGATTCCTGGTTTTACCCAGGTGGCCTGGGTTCAACAACTCCCGGTATGGGAAATAGCTTTCTAAAGTATTTTTATCCGTACTCACAGAAATTGGTATCGATAAAGTGATAGCTAGCTATATTATTTTTTTTTTGTATTTATTTCTTCAGTACTAATAATTTTACAGTACTCAGTAAAACATGTTGTTGATAATAGTATTATTTGAACTCTTTTCATATCTCCCATATAGTCTAGTGGTTAGGATTCCTGGTTCTCACCCAGGTGGCCCGGGTTCAACTCCAGGTATGGGAAATAGGTTTCAAAGCTTTTCACCTGTATGTACACAAATTGGTTGTGTCAAAGAGATAGCTTTACATTTAAATTTTTAGATTTTTTCAGTGATAACCCCTGAATAATTTTTGGTTCATACGAGTATTATTTGAAGTTAATTCATAACTCCCATATGGTCTAGCGGTTAGGATTCCTGGTTTTCACCCAGGTGGCCCCGGTTGAACTCGGTATGGGAAAAAACTTTCTAAAGTATTTTTATCCGTACTCACAGAAATTGGTATTGATAAAGTGATAGCTATATTATTTTTTTTTATATTCATTTCTTCAGTACTAATAATTTTACAGTACACAGTAAAACATGTTGTTGATAATAGTATTATTTGAACTCTTTTCATATCTCCCATATAGTCTAGCGGTTAGGATTCCTGGTTCTCACCCAGGCTCCCGGTATGGGAAATAGGTTTCAAAAGCTTTCCCACCTGTATGTACACAAATTGTTTGTGTCAAAGAGATAGCTTTACATTTAAATTTTTCAGTGATAACCCCTGAATAATTTTTGGTTCATACGAGTATTATTTGAAGTTAATTCATAATTCCCATATGGTCTAGCGGTTAGGATTCCTGGTTTTCACCCAGGTGGCCCGGGTTCAACTCCCGGTATGGGAAAAAACTTTCTAAAGTATTTTTATCCGTACTCACAGAAATTGGTATTGATAAAGTGATAGCTATATTATTTTTTTTTATATTCATTTCTTCAGTACTAATAATTTTACAGTACACAGTAAAACATGTTGTTGATAATAGTATTATTTGAACTCTTTTCATATCTCCCATATAGTCTAGCGGTTAGGATTCCTGGTTCTCACCCAGGTGGCCCGGGTTCAACTCCCGGTATGGGAAATAGGTTTCAAAAGCTTTCCCACCTGTATGTACACAATTTGTTTGTGTCAAAGAGATAGCTTTACATTTAAATTTTTCAGTGATAACCCCTGAATAATTTTTGGTTCATACGAGTATTATTTGAAGTTAATTCATAATTCCCATATGGTCTAGCGGTTAGGATTCCTGGTTTTCACCCAGGTGGCCCGGGTTCAACTCCCGGTATGGGAAAAAACTTTCTAAAGTATTTTTATCCGTACTCACAGAAATTGGTATTGATAAAGTGATAGCTATATTATTTTTTTTTTATATTCATTTCTTCAGTACTAATAATTTTACAGTACACAGTAAAACATGTTGTTGATAATAGTATTATTTGAACTCTTTTCATATCTCCCATATAGTCTAGCGGTTAGGATTCCTGGTTCTCACCCAGGTGGCCCGGGTTCAACTCCCGGTATGGGAAATAGGTTTCAAAAGCTTTTCACCTGTATGTACACAAATTGTTTGTGTCAAAGAGATAGCTTTACATTTAAAATTTTCAGTGATAAGCCCTGAATAATTTTTGGTTCATACGAGTATTATTTGAAGTTAATTCATAACTCCCATATGGTCTAGCGGTTAGGATTCCTGGTTTCCCAGGTGGCCGGTTCAACTCGGTATGGGAAAACTTTTCTAAAGTATTTTTATCCGTACTCACAGAAATTGGTATTGATAAAGTGATAGCTATATTATTTTTTTTTATATTCATTTCTTCAGTACTAATAATTTTACAGTACACAGTAAAACATGTTGTTGATAATAGTATTATTTGAACTCTTTTCATATCTCCCATATAGTCTAGCGGTTAGGATTCCTGGTTCTCACCCAGGTGGCCCGGGTTCAACTCCCGGTATGGGAAATAGGTTTCAAAAGCTTTCCCACCCGTATGTACACAAATTGTTTGTGTCAAAGTGATATTTTTTCAGTGATAACCCCTGAATAATTTTTGGTTCATAAGAGTATTATTTGAAGTTAATTCAAAACTCCCATATGGTCTAGTGGTTAGGATTCCTGGTATTCACCCAGGTGGCCCGGGTTCAACTCCCGGTATGGGAAATAGCTTTCTAAAGTATTTTTATCCGTACTCACAGAAATTGGTATCGATAAAGTGATAGCTATATTATTTTTTTTTATATTTATTTCTTCAGTACTAATAATTTTACAGTACACAGTAAAACATGTTGTTGATAATAGTATTATTTGAACTCTTTTCATATCTCCCATATAGTCTAGCGGTTAGGATTCCTGGTTTTTACCCAGGTGGCCGGGGTTCAACTCCCGGTATGGGAAAAAGCTTTCTAAAGTTTTTTTAATCCGTACTCAAAGAAATTGGTAAGGGAAATAGGTTTGAAAAGCTTTCCCACCTGCATGTACACAAATTGGTCGTGTCAAAGTGTTAGCTATTCATTTAGTTGTTTTAAGTGATAACCCCTCAATACATTTTGCTTCATAAGAGTATTATTTGAAGCTCTTTCAAATCTCCCATATGGTCTAGCGGTTAGGATTCCTGGTTCCCACCCAGGCGGCCCGGGTTCAACTCCCGTTATGGTAAATAGGTTTCAAAAGCTTTCTCACCTGTATGTACACAAATTGGTATATTCATTTCTTCAGTACTAATAATTTTACAGTACACAGTAAAACATGTTGTTGATAATAGTATTATTTGAACTCTTTTCATATCTCCCATATAGTCTAGCGGTTAGGATTCCTGGTTCTCACCCAGGCGGCCCAGGTTCAACTCCCGGTATGGGAAATTGGTTTCATAAGCTTTCTCACCTGTATGTACACAAATTGGTTGTGTCAAAGTGATAGCTTTACATTTAATTTTTTAGATTTTTTCATTGATAACCCCTAAATAATTTTTGGTTCATAAGAGTATTATTTGAAGTTAATTCATATCTCCCATATGGTCTAGCGGTTAGGATTCCTGGTTTTTACCCAGGTGGCCTGGGTTCAACTCCCGGTATGGGAAATAGCTTTCTAAAGTATTTTTATCCGTACTCACAGAAATTGGTATCGATAAAGTGATAGCTATATTATTTTTTTTTTGTATTTATTTCTTCAGTACTAATAATTTTACAGTACACAGTAAAACATGTTGTTGATAATAGTATTATTTGAACTCTTTTCATATCTCCCATATAGTCTAGCGGTTAGGATTCCTGGTTCTCACCCAGGCGGCCCGGTTCAACTCCCGGTATGGGAAATAGGTTTCAAAAGCTTTCTCACCTGTATGTACACAAATTGGTTGTGTCAAAGAGATAGCTTTACATTTAAATTTTAGATTTTTCAGTGATAACCCCTGAATAATTTTTTGGTTCATAAGTATTATTTGAAGTTAATTCATAACTCCCATATGGTCTAGCGGTTAGGATTCCTGGTTTCACCCAGGTGGCCGGTTCAACTCCGGTATGGGAAAAAACTTTCTAAAGTATTTTTATCCGTACTCACAGAAATTGGTATTGATAAAGTGATAGCTATATTATTTTTTTTTATATTCATTTCTTCAGTACTAATAATTTTACAGTACACAGTAAAACATGTTGTTGATAATAGTATTATTTGAACTCTTTTCATATCTCCCATATAGTCTAGCGGTTAGGATTCCTGGTTCTCACCCAGGTGGCCCGGGTTCAACTCCGGTATGGGAAATTGGTTTCATAAGCTTTCGCACCTGTATGTACACAAATTGGTTGTGTCAAAGTGATAGCTTTTACATTTAAATTTTTCAGTGATAACCCCTGAATAATTTTTGGTTCATACGAGTATTATTTGAAGTTAATTCAAAACTCCCATATGGTCTAGTGCTTAGGATTCCTGGTTTTCACCCAGGTGGCCCGGGTTCAACTCCCGGTATGGGAAAAAACTTTCTAAAGTATTTTTATCCGTACTCACAGAAATTGGTATTGATAAAGTGATAGCTATATTATTTTTTTTATATTCATTTCTTCAGTACTAATAATTTTACAGTACACAGTAAAACATGTTGTTGATAATAGTATTATTTGAACTCTTTTCATATCTCCCATATAGTCTAGCGGTTAGGATTCCTGGTTCTCACCCAGGTGGCCCGGGTTCAACTCCCGGTATGGGAAATAGGTTTCAAAAGCTTTCCACCTGTATGTACACAAATTGTTTGTGTCAAAGAGATAGCTTTTACATTTAAATTTTTCAGTGATAACCCTGAATAATTTTTTGGTTCATAAGAGTATTATTTGAAGTTAATTCATAACTCCCATATGGTCTAGCGGTTAGTTAGATTCCTGGTTTTCACCCAGGTGGCCCGGGTTCAACTCCCGGTATGGGAAAAAACTTTCTAAAGTATTTTTATCCGTACTCACAGAAATTGGTATTGATAAAGTGATAGCTATATATTTTTTTTTTATATTCATTTCTTCAGTACTAATAATTTTACAGTACACAGTAAAACATGTTGTTGATAATAGTATTATTTGAACTCTTTTCATATCTCCCATATAGTCTAGCGGTTAGGATTCCTGGTTCTCACCCAGGTGGCCCAGGTTCAACTCCGGTATGGGAAATTGGTTTCATAAGCTTTCTCACCTGTATGTACACAAATTGGTTGTGTCAAAGTGATAGCTTTACATTTAATTTTTTAGATTTTTTCATTGATAACCCCTAAATAATTTTTGGTTCATAAGAGTATTATTTGAAGTTAATTCATATCTCCCATATGGTCTAGCGGTTAGGATTCCTGGTTTTTACCCAGGTGGCCTGGGTTCAACTCCCGGTATGGGAAATAGCTTTCTAAAGTATTTTTATCCGTACTCACAGAAATTGGTATCGATAAAGTGATAGCTATATTATTTTTTTTTGTATTTATTTCTTCAGTACTAATAATTTTACAGTACACAGTAAAACATGTTGTTGATAATAGTATTATTTGAACTCTTTTCATATCTCCCATATAGTCTAGCGGTTAGGATTCCTGGTTCTCACCCAGGCGCCGGTCAACTCCTGGTATGGGAAATAGGTTTCAAAAGCTTTTCACCTGTATGTACACAAAATGGTTGTGACAAAGTGATAGCTTTACATTTAATTTTTTTGATTTTTTCAGTGATAACCCCTGAATAATTTTTGGTTCATAAGAGTATTATTTGAAGTTAATTCATAACTCCCATATGGTCTAGCGGTTAGGATTCCTGGTTTTCACCCAGGTGGCCCGGTTCAACTCGGTATGGGAAATAGCTTTCTAAAGTATTTTTATCCGTACTCACAGAAATTGGTATTGATAAAGTGATAGCTATATATTTTTTTTTTATATTTATTTCTTCAGTACTAATAATTTTACAGTACACAGTAAAACATGTTGTTGATAATAGTATTATTTGAACTCTTTTCATATCTCCCATATAGTCTAGCGGTTAGGATTCCTGGTTCTCACCCAGGCGGCCCGGGTTCAACTCCGGTATGGGAAATAGGTTTCAAAAGCTTTCTCACCTGTATGTACACAAATTGGTTGTGTCAAAGAGATAGCTTTACATTTAAATTTTTAGATTTTTTCAGTGATAACCCCTGAATAATTTTTTGGTTCATAGAGTATTATTTGAAGTTAATTCATAACTCCCATATGGTCTAGCGGTTAGGATTCCTGGTTTTCACCCAGGTGGCCCGGGTTCAACTCCGGTATGGGAAAAACTTTCTAAAGTATTTTTATCCGTACTCACAGAAATTGGTATTGATAAAGTGATAGCTATATTATTATTTTTTATATTCATTTCTTCAGTACTAATAATTTTACAGTACACAGTAAAACATGTTGTTGATAATAGTATTATTTGAACTCTTTTCATATCTCCCATATAGTCTAGCGGTTAGGATTCCTGGTTCTCACCCAGGTGGCCTGGGTTCAACTCCGGTAGGGAAATAGGTTTCAAAAGCTTTTCACCTGTATGTACACAAATTGGTTGTGTCAAAGTGATAGCTTTACATTTAATTTTTTAGATTTTTTCATTGATAACCCCTAATATTTTTTGGTTCATAAGAGTATTATTTGAAGTTAATTCATATCTCCCATATGGTCTAGCGGTTAGGATTCCTGGTTTTTACCCAGGTGGCCTGGGTTCAACTCGGTATGGGAAATAGCTTTCTAAAGTATTTTTATCCGTACTCACAGAAATTGGTATCGATAAAGTGATAGCTATATTATTTTTTTTTTGTATTTATTTCTTCAGTACTAATAATTTTACAGTACTCAGTAAAACATGTTGTTGATAATAGTATTATTTGAACTCTTTTCATATCTCCCATATAGTCTAGTGGTTAGGATTCCTGGTTCTCACCCAGGCGGCCCGGGTTCAACTCCCGGTATGGGAAATAGGTTTCAAAAGCTTTCTCACCTGTATGTACACAAATTGGTTGTGTCAAAGAGATAGCTTTACATTTAAATTTTTAGATTTTTTCAGTGATAACCCCTGAATAATTTTTGGTTCATACGAGTATTATTTGAAGTTAATTCATAACTCCCATATGGTCTAGCGGTTAGGATTCCTGGTTTTCACCCAGGTGGCCCGGGTTCAACTTCCGGTATGGGAAAAAGCTTTCTAAAGTGTTTTTATCCGTACTCACAGAAATTGGTATTGATAAAGTGATAGCTATATTATTTTTTTTATATTCATTTCTTCAGTACTAATAATTTTACAGTACACAGTAAAACATGTTGTTGATAATAGTATTATTTGAACTCTTTTCATATCTCCCATATAGTCTAGCGGTTAGGATTCCTGGTTCTCACCCAGGTGGCCCGGGTTCAACTCCTGGTATGGGAAATAGGTTTCAAAAGCTTTCTCACCTGTATGTACACAAAATTGTTTGTGTCAAAGAGATAGCTTTTTTTTTTAAATTTTTTCAGTGATAACCCTGAATAATTTTTTGGTTCATACGAGTATTATTTGAAGTTAATTCATAACTCCCATATGGTCTAGCGGTTAGGATTCCTGGTTTTCGGCCGGGTTCAACTCCCGGTATGGGAAAAAACTTTCTAAAGTATTTTTATCCGTACTCACAGAAATTGGTATTGATAAAGTGATAGCTATATTATTTTTTTTTATATTCATTTCTTCAGTACTAATAATTTTACAGTACACAGTAAAACATGTTGTTGATAATAGTATTATTTGAACTCTTTTCATATCTCCCATATAGTCTAGCGGTTAGGATTCCTGGTTCTCACCCAGGTGGCCCGGGTTCAACTCCCGGTATGGGAAATAGGTTTCAAAAGCTTTCCCACCTGTATGTACACAAATTGTTTGTGTCAAAGAGATAGCTTTACATTTAAATTTTTCAGTGATAACCCCTGAATAATTTTTGGTTCATACGAGTATTATTTGAAGTTAATTCATAATTCCCATATGGTCTAGCGGTTAGGATTCCTGGTTTTCACCCAGGTGGCCCGGGTTCAACTCCCGGTATGGGAAAAAACTTTCTAAAGTATTTTTATCCGTACTCACAGAAATTGGTATTGATAAAGTGATAGCTATATTATTTTTTTTTATATTCATTTCTTCAGTACTAATAATTTTACAGTACACAGTAAAACATGTTGTTGATAATAGTATTATTTGAACTCTTTTCATATCTCCCATATAGTCTAGCGGTTAGGATTCCTGGTTCTCACCCAGGTGGCCCGGGTTCAACTCCCGGTATGGGAAATAGGTTTCAAAAGCTTTCCCACCTGTATGTACACAAATTGTTTGTGTCAAAGAGATAGCTTTACATTTAAATTTTTCAGTGATAACCCCTGAATAATTTTTGGTTCATACGAGTATTATTTGAAGTTAATTCATAACTCCCATATGGTCTAGCGGTTAGATTTCCTGGTTTTACCCACGGTGGTGGCCGGGTTCAACTCCCGGTATGGGAAAAAACTTTCTAAAGTATTTTTATCCGTACTCACAGAAATTGGTATTGATAAAGTGATAGCTATATTATTTTTTTTTATATTCATTTCTTCAGTACTAATAATTTTACAGTACACAGTAAAACATGTTGTTGATAATAGTATTATTTGAACTCTTTTCATATCTCCCATATAGTCTAGCGGTTAGGATTCCTGGTTCTCACCCAGGTGGCCCGGGTTCAACTCGGTATGGGAAATAGGTTTCAAAAGCTTTTCCACCTGTATGTACACAAATTGTTTGTGTCAAAGTGATAGCTTTTTTTTAAATTTTTCAGTGATAACCCCTGAATAATTTTTGGTTCATAAGAGTATTATTTGAAGTTAATTCAAAACTCCCATATGGTCTAGTGGTTAGGATTCCTGGTATTCACCCAGGTGGCCCGGGTTCAACTCCCGGTATGGGAAATAGCTTTCTAAAGTATTTTTATCCGTACTCACAGAAATTGGTATCGATAAAGTGATAGCTATATTATTTTTTTTATATTTATTTCTTCAGTACTAATAATTTTACAGTACACAGTAAAACATGTTGTTGATAATAGTATTATTTGAACTCTTTTCATATCTCCCATATAGTCTAGCGGTTAGGATTCCTGGTTTTTACCCAGGTGGCGGGTTCAACTCGGTATGGGAAAAGCTTTCTAAAGTTTTTCCTGCATGTGTACACAAATTGGACGTGTCTAAGCGTTAGCTATTCATTTAGTTTCCCTAACTGATACCCCCTCAATACATTTTGCTTCATAAGAGTATTATTTGAAGCTCTTTCAAATCTCCCATATGGTCTAGCGGTTAGGATTCCTGGTTCCCACCCAGGCGGCCCGGGTTCAACTCCCGTTATGGTAAATAGGTTTCAAAAGCTTTCTCACCTGTATGTACACAAATTGGTATATTCATTTCTTCAGTACTAATAATTTTACAGTACACAGTAAAACATGTTGTTGATAATAGTATTATTTGAACTCTTTTCATATCTCCCATATAGTCTAGCGGTTAGGATTCCTGGTTCTCACCCAGGCGGCCCAGGTTCAACTCCCGGTATGGGAAATTGGTTTCATAAGCTTTCTCACCTGTATGTACACAAATTGGTTGTGTCAAAGTGATAGCTTTACATTTAATTTTTTAGATTTTTTCATTGATAACCCCTAAATAATTTTTGGTTCATAAGAGTATTATTTGAAGTTAATTCATATCTCCCATATGGTCTAGCGGTTAGGATTCCTGGATTTTACCCAGGTGGCCTGGGTTCAACTCCCGGTATGGGAAATAGCTTTCTAAAGTATTTTTATCCGTACTCACAGAAATTGGTATCGATAAAGTGATAGCTATATTATTTTTTTTTTGTATTTATTTCTTCAGTACTAATAATTTTACAGTACTCAGTAAAACATGTTGTTGATAATAGTATTATTTGAACTCTTTTCATATCTCCCATATAGTCTAGTGGTTAGGATTCCTGGTTCTCACCCAGGCGGCCCGGGTTCAACTCCCGGTATGGGAAATAGGTTTCAAAAGCTTTCTCACCTGTATGTACACAAATTGGTTGTGTCAAAGAGATAGCTTTACATTTAAATTTTTAGATTTTTTCAGTGATAACCCCTGAATAATTTTTGGTTCATACGAGTATTATTTGAAGTTAATTCATAACTCCCATATGGTCTAGCGGTTAGGATTCCTGGTTTTCACCCAGGTGGCCCGGGTTCAACTCCCGGTATGGGAAAAAACTTTCTAAAGTATTTTTATCCGTACTCACAGAAATTGGTATTGATAAAGTGATAGCTATATTATTTTTTTTTATTTCTTCAGTACTAATAATTTTACAGTACACACTAAAACATGTTGTTGATAATAGTATTATTTGAACTCTTTTCATATCTCCCATATAGTCTAGCGGTTAGGATTCCTGGTTCTCACCCAGGCTCCCGGTATGGGAAATAGGTTTCAAAAGCTTTCACCTGTATGTACACAAATTGTTTGTGTCAAAGAGATAACATTTAAATTTTCTCCCATATAGTCTAGCGGTTAGGATTCCTGGTTCTCACCCAGGTGGCCCGGGTTCAACTCCCGGTATGGGAAATAGGTTTCAAAAGCTTTCCCACCTGTATGTACACAAATTGTTTGTGTCAAAGAGATAGCTTTACATTTAAATTTTTCAGTGATAATCCCTGAATAATTTTTTGGTTCATAAGAGTATTATTTGAAGTTAATTCATAACTCCCATATGGTCTAGCGGTTAGGATTCCTGGTTTTACCCAGGGCCCGGGTTCAACTCCCGGTATGGGAAAAAACTTTCTAAAGTATTTTTATCCGTACTCACAGAAATTGGTATTGATAAAGTGATAGCTATATTATTTTTTTTATGTTCATTTCTTCAGTACTAATAATTTTACAGTACACAGTAAAACATGTTGTTGATAATAGTATTATTTGAACTCTTTTCATATCTCCCATATAGTCTAGCGGTTAGGATTCCTGGTTCTCACCCAGGTGGCCCGGGTTCAACTCCCGGTATGGGAAATAGGTTTCAAAAGCTTTCCCACCCGTATGTACACAAATTGTTTGTGTCAAAGTGATATTTTTTCAGTGATAACCCCTGAATAATTTTTGGTTCATAAGAGTATTATTTGAAGTTAATTCAAAACTCCCATATGGTCTAGTGGTTAGGATTCCTGGTATTCACCCAGGTGGCCCGGGTTCAACTCCCGGTATGGGAAATAGCTTTCTAAAGTATTTTTATCCGTACTCACAGAAATTGGTATCGATAAAGTGATAGCTATATTATTTTTTTTTATATTTATTTCTTCAGTACTAATAATTTTACAGTACACAGTAAAACATGTTGTTGATAATAGTATTATTTGAACTCTTTTCATATCTCCCATATAGTCTAGCGGTTAGGATTCCTGGTTTTTACCCAGGTGGCCGGGGTTCAACTCGGTATGGGAAAAAGCTTGAAATAGGTTTGAAAAGCTTTCCCACCTGCATGTACACAAATTGGTCGTGTCAAAGTGTTAGCTATTCATTTAGTTGTTTTAAGTGATAACCCCTCAATACATTTTGCTTCATAAGAGTATTATTTGAAGCTCTTTCAAATCTCCCATATGGTCTAGCGGTTAGGATTCCTGGTTCCCACCCAGGCGGCCCGGGTTCAACTCCCGTTATGGTAAATAGGTTTCAAAAGCTTTTACCTGTATGTACACAAATTGGTTTGATAAAAATGATAGCTATATTTTTTTTTTATATTCATTTCTTCAGTACTAATAATTTTACAGTACACAGTAAAACATGTTGTTGATAATAGTATTATTTGAACTCTTTTCATATCTCCCATATAGTCTAGCGGTTAGGATTCCTGGTTCTCACCCAGGCGGCCCAGGTTCAACTCCCGGTATGGGAAATAGGTTTCATAAGCTTTCTCACCTGTATGTACACAAATTGGTTGTGTCAAAGTGATAGCTTTACATTTAATTTTTTAGATTTTTTCATTGATAACCCCTAAATAATTTTTGGTTCATAAGAGTATTATTTGAAGTTAATTCATATCTCCCATATGGTCTAGCGGTTAGGATTCCTGGTTTTTACCCAGGTGGCCTGGGTTCAACTCCCGGTATGGGAAATAGCTTTCTAAAGTATTTTTATCCGTACTCACAGAAATTGGTATCGATAAAGTGATAGCTATATTATTTTTTTTTTGTATTTATTTCTTCAGTACTAATAATTTTACAGTACTCAGTAAAACATGTTGTTGATAATAGTATTATTTGAACTCTTTTCATATCTCCCATATAGTCTAGTGGTTAGGATTCCTGGTTCTCACCCAGGCGGCCCGGGTTCAACTCCCGGTATGGGAAATAGGTTTCAAAAGCTTTCTCACCTGTATGTACACAAATTGGTTGTGTCAAAGAGATAGCTTTACATTTAAATTTTTAGATTTTTTCAGTGATAACCCTGAATAATTTTTTGGTTCATAAGAGTATTATTTGAAGTTAATTCATAACTCCCATATGGTCTAGCGGTTAGGATTCCTGGTTTTCACCCAGGTGGACCGGTTCAACTCGGTATGGGAAAAAGCTTTCTAAAGTATTTTTATCCGTACTCACAGAAATTGGTATTGATAAAGTGATAGCTATATTATTTTTTTAATATTCATTTCTTCAGTACTAATAATTTTACAGTACACAGTAAAACATGTTGTTGATAATAGTATTATTTGAACTCTTTTCATATCTCCCATATAGTCTAGCGGTTAGGATTCCTGGTTCTCACCCAGGTGGCCCGGGTTCAACTCCCGGTATGGGAAATAGGTTTCAAAAGCTTTCCCACCTGTATGTACACAAATTGTTTGTGTCAAAGAGATAGCTTTACATTTAAATTTTTCAGTGATAACCCCTGAATAATTTTTGGTTCATACGAGTATTATTTGAAGTTAATTCATAACTCCCATATGGTCTAGCGGTTAGGATTCCTGGTTTTCACCCAGGTGGCCCGGGTTCAACTCCCGGTATGGGAAAAAACTTTCTAAAGTATTTTTATCCGTACTCACAGAAATTGGTATTGATAAAGTGATAGCTATATTATTTTTTTTATATTCATTTCTTCAGTACTAATAATTTTACAGTACACAGTAAAACATGTTGTTGATAATAGTATTATTTGAACTCTTTTCATATCTCCCATATAGTCTAGCGGTTAGGATTCCTGGTTCTCACCCAGGTGGCCCGGGTTCAACTCCCGGTATGGGAAATAGGTTTCAAAAGCTTTCCCACCCGTATGTACACAAATTGTTTGTGTCAAAGTGATAGCTTTACATTTAAATTTTTCAGTGATAACCCCTGAATAATTTTTGGTTCATACGAGTATTATTTGAAGTTAATTCATAACTCCCATATGGTCTAGCGGTTAGGATTCCTGGTTTTCACCCAGGTGGCCTGGGTTCAACTCCCGGTATGGGAAATAGCTTTCTAAAGTATTTTTATCCGTACTCACAGAAATTGGTATCGATAAAGTGATAGCTATATTATTTTTTTTTGTATTTATTTCTTCAGTACTAATAATTTTACAGTACACAGTAAAACATGTTGTTGATAATAGTATTATTTGAACTCTTTTCATATCTCCCATATAGTCTAGCGGTTAGGATTCCTGGTTCTCACCCAGGCGGCCCGGGTTCAACTCCCGGTATGGGAAATAGGTTTCAAAAGCTTTCTCACCTGTATGTACACAAATTGGTTGTGTCAAAGAGATAGCTTTACATTTAAATTTTTAGATTTTTTCAGTGATAACCCCTGAATAATTTTTGGTTCATACGAGTATTATTTGAAGTTAATTCATAACTCCCATATGGTCTAGCGGTTAGGATTCCTGGTTTTCACCCAGGTGGCCCGGGTTCAACTCCCGGTATGGGAAAAAACTTTCTAAAGTATTTTTATCCGTACTCACAGAAATTGGTATTGATAAAGTGATAGCTATATTATTTTTTTTTATATTCATTTCTTCAGTACTAATAATTTTACAGTACACAGTAAAACATGTTGTTGATAATAGTATTATTTGAACTCTTTTCATATCTCCCATATAGTCTAGCGGTTAGGATTCCTGGTTCTCACCCAGGTGGCCCGGGTTCAACTCCCGGTATGGGAAATAGGTTTCAAAAGCTTTCCCACCTGTATGTACACAAATTGTTTGTGTCAAAGAGATAGCTTTACATTTAAATTTTTCAGTGATAACCCCTGAATAATTTTTGGTTCATACGAGTATTATTTGAAGTTAATTCATAACTCCCATATGGTCTAGCGGTTAGGATTCCTGGTTTTCACCCAGGTGGCCGGGTTCAACTCCCGGTATGGGAAAAAACTTTCTAAAGTATTTTTATCCGTACTCACAGAAATTGGTATTGATAAAGTGATAGCTATATTATTTTTTTTTATATTCATTTCTTCAGTACTAATAATTTTACAGTACACAGTAAAACATGTTGTTGATAATAGTATTATTTGAACTCTTTTCATATCTCCCATATAGTCTAGCGGTTAGGATTCCTGGTTCTCACCCAGGTGGCCCGGGTTCAACTCCCGGTATGGGAAATAGGTTTCAAAAGCTTTCTCACCTGTATGTACACAAATTGTTTGTGTCAAAGAGATAGCTTTACATTTAAATTTTTCAGTGATAACCCCTGAATAATTTTTGGTTCATACGAGTATTATTTGAAGTTAATTCATAACTCCCATATGGTCTAGCGGTTAGGATTCCTGGTTTTCACCCAGGTGGCCTGGGTTCAACTCCCGGTATGGGAAAAAACTTTCTAAAGTATTTTTATCCGTACTCACAGAAATTGGTATTGATAAAGTGATAGCTATATATTTTTTTTTATATTCATTTCTTCAGTACTAATAATTTTACAGTACACAGTAAAACATGTTGTTGATAATAGTATTATTTGAACTCTTTTCATATCTCCCATATAGTCTAGCGGTTAGGATTCCTGGTTCTCACCCAGGTGGCCCAGGTTCAACTCCGGTATGGGAAATTGGTTTCATAAGCTTTCTCACCTGTATGTACACAAATTGGTTGTGTCAAAGTGATAGCTTTACATTTAATTTTTTAGATTTTTTCAGTGATAACCCCTAAATAATTTTTGGTTCATAAGAGTATTATTTGAAGTTAATTCATATCTCCCATATGGTCTAGCGGTTAGGATTCCTGGTTTTCACCCAGGTGGCCTGGGTTCAACTCCCGGTATGGGAAATAGCTTTCTAAAGTATTTTTATCCGTACTCACAGAAATTGGTATCGATAAAGTGATAGCTATATTATTTTTTTTATATTTATTTCTTCAGTACTAATAATTTTACAGTACACAGTAAAACATGTTGTTGATAATAGTATTATTTGAACTCTTTTCATATCTCCCATATAGTCTAGCGGTTAGGATTCCTGGTTCTCACCCAGGCGGCCCGGGTTCAACTCCCGTATGGGAAATAGGTTTCAAAAGCTTTCACCTGTATGTACACAAATTGGTTGTGTCAAAGAGATAGCTTTACATTTAAATTTTAGATTTTTCAGTGATAACCCCTGAATAATTTTTGGTTCATAAGAGTATTATTTGAAGTTAATTCATAACTCCCATATGGTCTAGCGGTTAGGATTCCTGGTTTTCACCCAGGTGGCCCGGGTTCAACTCGGTATGGGAAAAAGCTTTCTAAAGTATTTTTATCCGTACTCACAGAAATTGGTATTGATAAAGTGATAGCTATATTATTTTTTTTTATATTCATTTCTTCAGTACTAATAATTTTACAGTACACAGTAAAACATGTTGTTGATAATAGTATTATTTGAACTCTTTTCATATCTCCCATATAGTCTAGCGGTTAGGATTCCTGGTTCTCACCCAGGCTCCCGGTATGGGAAATAGGTTTCAAAAGCTTTCTCACCTGTATGTACACAAATTGGTTGTGTCAAAGTGATAGCTTTACATTTAATTTTTTAGATTTTTTCAGTGATAACCCCTAAATAATTTTTGGTTCATAAGAGTATTATTTGAAGTTAATTCATATCTCCCATATGGTCTAGCGGTTAGGATTCCTGGTTTTTACCCAGGTGGCCTGGGTTCAACTCCCGGTATGGGAAATAGCTTTCTAAAGTATTTTTATCCGTACTCACAGAAATTGGTATCGATAAAGTGATAGCTATATTATTTTTTTTTTGTATTTATTTCTTCAGTACTAATAATTTTACAGTACACAGTAAAACATGTTGTTGATAATAGTATTATTTGAACTCTTTTCATATCTCCCATATAGTCTAGCGGTTAGGATTCCTGGTTCTCACCCAGGCGGCCCGGGTTCAACTCCCGGTATGGGAAATAGGTTTCAAAAGCTTTCTCACCTGTATGTACACAAATTGGTTGTGTCAAAGAGATAGCTTTACATTTAAATTTTTAGATTTTTTCAGTGATAACCCCTGAATAATTTTTGGTTCATACGAGTATTATTTGAAGTTAATTCATAACTCCCATATGGTCTAGCGGTTAGGATTCCTGGTTTTCACCCAGGTGGCCCGGGTTCAACTCCCGGTATGGGAAATAGCTTTCTAAAGTATTTTTATCCGTACTCACAGAAATTGGTATTGATAAAGTGATAGCTATATTATTTTTTTTATATTTATTTCTTCAGTACTAATAATTTTACAGTACACAGTAAAACATGTTGTTGATAATAGTATTATTTGAACTCTTTTCATATCTCCCATATAGTCTAGCGGTTAGGATTCCTGGTTCTCACCCAGGCGGCCCGGGTTCAACTCCCGGTATGGGAAATAGGTTTCAAAAGCTTTCCCACCTGTATGTACACAAATTGGTTGTGTCAAAGAGATAGCTTTACATTTAAATTTTTAGATTTCTTCAGTGATAAGCCCTGAATAATTTTTGGTTCATACGAGTATTATTTGAAGTTAATTCATAACTCCCATATGGTCTAGCGGTTAGGATTCCTGGTTTTCACCCAGGTGGCCCGGTTCAACTCCCGGTATGGGAAAAAGCTTTCTAAAGTATTTTTATCCGTACTCACAGAAATTGGTATTGATAAAGTGATAGCTATATTATTTTTTTTTATATTTATTTCTTCAGTACTAATAATTTTACAGTACACAGTAAAACATGTTGTTGATAATAGTATTATTTGAACTCTTTTCATATCTCCCATATAGTCTAGCGGTTAGGATTCCTGGTTCTCACCCAGGCGGCCCGGGTTCAACTCCCGGTATGGGAAATAGGTTTCAAAAGCTTTCTCACCTGTATGTACACAAAATGGTTGTGTCAAAGTGATAGCTTTACATTTAAATTTTTAGATTTTTTCAGTGATAACCCCTGAATAATTTTTGGTTCATAAGAGTATTATTTGAAGTTAATTCAAAACTCCCATATGGTCTAGCGGTTAGGATTCCTGGTTTTCACCCAGGTGGCCCGGGTTCAACTCCCGGTATGGGAAAAAGCTTTCTAAAGTATTTTTATCCGTACTCACAGAAATTGGTATTGATAAAGTGATAGCTATATTATTTTTTTTTATATTTATTTCTTCAGTACTAATAATTTTACAGTACACAGTAAAACATGTTGTTGATAATAGTATTATTTGAACTCTTTTCATATCTCCCATATAGTCTAGCGGTTAGGATTCCTGGTTCTCACCCAGGCTCCCGGTATGGGAAATAGGTTTCAAAAGCTTTCTCACCTGTATGTACACAAATTGGTTGTGTCAAAGTGATAGCTTTACATTTAATTTTTTCAGTGATAACCCCTAAATCATTTTTTGGTTCATAAGAGTATTATTTGAAGTTAATTCATATCTCCCATATGGTCTAGCGGTTAGGATTCCTGGTTTTTACCCAGGTGGCCCGGGTTCAACTCCCGGTATGGGAAATAGCTTTCTAAAGTATTTTTATCCGTACTCACAGAAATTGGTATCGATAAAGTGATAGCTATATTATTTTTTTTTATATTTATTTCTTCAGTACTAATAATTTTACAGTACACAGTAAAACATGTTGTTGATAATAGTATTATTTGAACTCTTTTCATATCTCCCATATAGTCTAGCGGTTAGGATTCCTGGTTCTCACCCAGGCGGCCCGGGTTCAACTCCCGGTATGGGAAATAGGTTTCAAAAGCTTTCTCACCTGTATGTACACAAATTGGTTGTGTCAAAGAGATAGCTTTACATTTAAATTTTTAGATTTTTTCAGTGATAACCCCTGAATAATTTTTGGTTCATAAGAGTATTATTTGAAGTTAATTCATAACTCCCATATGGTCTAGCGGTTAGGATTCCTGGTTTTCACCCAGGTGGCCCGGGCTCAACTCTTGGTATGGGAAATAGCTTTCTAAAGTATTTTTATCCGTACTCACAGAAATTGGTATCGATAAAGTGATAGCTATATTATTTTTTTTATATTTATTTCTTCAGTACTAATAATTTTACAGTACACAGTAAAACATGTTGTTGATAATAGTATTATTTGAACTCTTTTCATATCTCCCATATAGTCTAGCGGTTAGGATTCCTGGTTCTCACCCAGGCGGCCGGGTTCAACTCCCGGTATGGGAAATAGGTTTCAAAAGTTTTCCCACCTGTATGTACACAAATTGGTTGTGTCAAAGAGATAGCTTTACATTTAAATTTTTAGATTTTTTCAGTGATAACCCCTGAATAATTTTTTGGTTCATAAGAGTATTATTTGAAGTTAATTCATAACTCCCATATGGTCTAGCGGTTAGGATTCCTGGTTTTACACCCAGGTGGCCCGGTTCAACTCCCGTATGGGAAAAAAGCTTTCTAAAGTATTTTTATCCGTACTCACAGAAATTGGTATTGATAAAGTGATAGCTATATTATTTTTTTTTATATTCATTTCTTCAGTACTAATAATTTTACAGTACACAGTAAAACATGTTGTTGATAATAGTATTATTTGAACTCTTTTCATATCTCCCATATAGTCTAGCGGTTAGGATTCCTGGTTCTCACCCAGGTCAACCCGGGTTCAACTCGGTATGGGAAATAGGTTTCAAAAGCTTTCTCACCTGTATGTACACAAATTGGTTGTGTCAAAGTGATAGCTTTACATTTAATTTTTTCAGTGATAACCCCTAAATAATTTTTGGTTCATAAGAGTATTATTTGAAGTTAATTCATATCTCCCATATGGTCTAGCGGTTAGGATTCCTGGTTTTTACCCAGGTGGCCTGGGTTCAACTCCCGGTATGGGAAATAGCTTTCTAAAGTATTTTTATCCGTACTCACAGAAATTGGTATCGATAAAGTGATAGCTATATTATTTTTTTTTATATTTATTTCTTCAGTACTAATAATTTTACAGTACACAGTAAAACATGTTGTTGATAATAGTATTATTTGAACTCTTTTCATATCTCCCATATAGTCTAGCGGTTAGGATTCCTGGTTCTCACCCAGGCGGCCCGGGTTCAACTCCCGGTATGGGAAATAGGTTTCAAAAGCTTTTCTCACCTGTATGTACACAAATTGGTTGTGTCAAAGTGATAGCTTTACATTTAAATTTTTAGATTTTTTCAGTGATAACCCCTGAATAATTTTTGGTTCATAAGAGTATTATTTGAAGTTAATTCAAAACTCCCATATGGTCTAGCGGTTAGGATTCCTGGTTTTCACCCAGGTGGCCCGGGTTCAACTCCGGTATGGGAAATAGCTTTCTAAAGTATTTTTATCCGTACTCACAGAAATTGGTATTGATAAAGTGATAGCTATATTATTTTTTTTTATATTTATTTCTTCAGTACTAATAATTTTACAGTACACAGTAAAACATGTTGTTGATAATAGTATTATTTGAACTCTTTTCATATCTCCCATATAGTCTAGCGGTTAGGATTCCTGGTTCTCACCCAGGCTCCCGGTATGGGAAATAGGTTTCAAAAGCTTTCTCACCTGTATGTACACAAATTGGTTGTGTCAAAGTGATAGCTTTACATTTAATTTTTTAGATTTTTTCAGTGATAACCCCTAAATAATTTTTGGTTCATAAGAGTATTATTTGAAGTTAATTCATATCTCCCATATGGTCTAGCGGTTAGGATTCCTGGTTTTCACCCAGGTGGCCTGGGTTCAACTCCCGGTATGGGAAATAGCTTTCTAAAGTATTT
>JAYMGU010000051.1:42857-87035 GCA_036178185.1 Liparis tanakae
TCAGTACTAATAATTTTACAGTACACAGTAAAACATGTTGTTGATAATAGTATTATTTGAACTCTTTTCATATCTCCCATATAGTCTAGCGGTTAGGATTCCTGGTTCTCACCCAGGCTCCCGGGTTCAACTCCCGGTATGGGAAATAGGTTTCAAAAGCTTTCTCACCTGTATGTACACAAATTGGTTGTGTCAAAGAGATAGCTTTACATTTAAATTTTTAGATTTCTTCAGTGATAAGCCCTGAATAATTTTTGGTTCATACGAGTATTATTTGAAGTTAATTCATAACTCCCATATGGTCTAGCGGTTAGGATTCCTGGTTTTCTCCCAGGTGGCCCGGGTTCAACTCCCGGTATGGGAAATAGGTTTCAAAAGCTTTCTCACCTGTATGTACACAAATTGGTTGTGTCAATGTGATAGCTTTACATTTAATTTTTTCAGTGATAACCCCTAAATAATTTTTGGTTCATAAGAGTATTATTTGAAGTTAATTCATATCTCCCATATGGTCTAGCGGTTAGGATTCCTGGTTTTCACCCAGGTGGCCCGGGTTCAACTCCCGGTATGGGAAATAGCTTTCTAAAGTATTTTTATCCGTACTCACAGAAATTGGTATTGATAAAGTGATAGCTATATTATTTTTTATTTCTTCAGTACTAATAATTTTACAGTACACACTAAAACATGTTGTTGATAATAGTATTATTTGAACTCTTTTCATATCTCCCATATAGTCTAGCGGTTAGGATTCCTGGTTCTCACCCAGGCGGCCGGGTTCAACTCGGTATGGGAAATAGGTTTCAAAAGCTTTCTCACCTGTATGTACACAAATTGGTTGTGTCAAAGTGATAGCTTTACATTTAATTTTTAGATTTTTTCAGTGATAACCCTAAATAATTTTTGGTTCATAAGAGTATTATTTGAAGTTAATTCATATCTCCCATATGGTCTAGCGGTTAGGATTCCTGGTTTTTACCCAGGTGGCCTGGGTTCAACTCCCGGTATGGGAAATAGCTTTCTAAAGTATTTTTATCCGTACTCACAGAAATTGGTATCGATAAAGTGATAGCTATATTATTTTTTTTTTGTATTTATTTCTTCAGTACTAATAATTTTACAGTACACAGTAAAACATGTTGTTGATAATAGTATTATTTGAACTCTTTTCATATCTCCCATATAGTCTAGCGGTTAGGATTCCTGGTTCTCACCCAGGCGGCCCGGGATCAACTCCTGGTATGGGAAATAGGTTTCAAAAGCTTTCTCACCTGTATGTACACAAAATGGTTGTGTCAAAGTGATAGCTTTACATTTAAATTTTTAGATTTTTTCAGTGATAACCCCTGAATAATTTTTGGTTCATAAGAGTATTATTTGAAGTTAATTCAAAACTCCCATATGGTCTAGCGGTTAGGATTCCTGGTTTTCACCCAGGTGGCCCGGGTTCAACTCCCGGTATGGGAAAAAGTTTTCTAAAGTATTTTTATCCGTACTCACAGAAATTGGTATTGATAAAGTGATAGCTATATTATTTTTTTTTATATTTATTTCTTCAGTACTAATAATTTTACAGTACACAGTAAAACATGTTGTTGATAATAGTATTATTTGAACTCTTTTCATATCTCCCATATAGTCTAGCGGTTAGGATTCCTGGTTCTCACCCAGGCGGCCCGGGTTCAACTCCCGGTATGGGAAATAGGTTTCAAAAGCTTTCTCACCTGTATGTACACAAATTGGTTGTGTCAAAGTGATAGCTTTACATTTAATTTTTTAGATTTTTTCAGTGATAACCCCTAAATAATTTTTGGTTCATAAGAGTATTATTTGAAGTTAATTCATATCTCCCATATGGTCTAGCGGTTAGGATTCCTGGTTTTTACCCAGGTGGCCTGGGTTCAACTCCCGGTATGGGAAATAGCTTTCTAAAGTATTTTTATCCGTACTCACAGAAATTGGTATCGATAAAGTGATAGCTATATTATTTTTTTTATATTTATTTCTTCAGTACTAATAATTTTACAGTACACAGTAAAACATGTTGTTGATAATAGTATTATTTGAACTCTTTTCATATCTCCCATATAGTCTAGCGGTTAGGATTCCTGGTTCTCACCCAGGCGGTCCCGGTTCAACTCGGTATGGGAAATAGGTTTCAAAAGCTTTCACCTGTATGTACACAAATTGGTTGTGTCAAAGTGATAGCTTTACATTTAATTTTTAGATTTTTTCAGTGATAACCCTAAATAATTTTTGGTTCATAAGAGTATTATTTGAAATTAATTCAAAACTCCCATATGGTCTAGCGGTTAGGATTCCTGGTTTTTACCCAGGTGGCCTGGGTTCAACTCGGTATGGGAAATAGCTTTCTAAAGTATTTTATCCGTACTCACAGAAATTGGTATCGATAAAGTGATAGCTATATTATTTTTTTTATATTTATTTCTTCAGTACTAATAATTTTACAGTACACAGTAAAACATGTTGTTGATAATAGTATTATTTGAACTCTTTTCATATCTCCCATATAGTCTAGCGGTTAGGATTCCTGGTTCTCACCCAGGCGGCCCGGGTTCAACTCGGTATGGGAAATAGGTTTCAAAAGCTTTCTCACCTGTATGTACACAAAATGGTTGTGTCAAAGTGATAGCTTTACATTTAAATGTTTAGATTTTTTCAGTGATAACCCCTGAATAATTTTTGGTTCATAAGAGTATTATTTGAAGTTAATTCAAAACTCCCATATGGTCTAGCGGTTAGGATTCCTGGTTTTCACCCAGGTGGCCCGGGTTCAACTGCCGGTATGGGAAAAAGCTTTCTAAAGTATTTTTATCCGTACTCACAGAAATTGGTATTGATAAAGTGATAGCTATATTATTTTTTTTATATTTATTTCTTCAGTACTAATAATTTTACAGTACACAGTAAAACATGTTGTTGATAATAGTATTATTTGAACTCTTTTCATATCTCCCATATAGTCTAGCGGTTAGGATTCCTGGTTCTCACCCAGGCGGCCCGGGTTCAACTCCCGGTATGGGAAATAGGTTTCAAAAGCTTTCTCACCTGTATGTACACAAATTGGTTGTGTCAAAGTGATAGCTTTACATTTAATTTTTTCAGTGATAACCCCTAAATCATTTTTGGTTCATAAGAGTATTATTTGAAGTTAATTCATATCTCCCATATGGTCTAGCGGTTAGGATTCCTGGTTTTTACCCAGGTGGCCTGGGTTCAACTCCCGGTATGGGAAATAGCTTTCTAAAGTATTTTTATCCGTACTCACAGAAATTGGTATCGATAAAGTGATAGCTATATTATTTTTTTTATATTTATTTCTTCAGTACTAATAATTTTACAGTACACAGTAAAACATGTTGTTGATAATAGTATTATTTGAACTCTTTTCATATCTCCCATATAGTCTAGCGGTTAGGATTCCTGGTTCTCACCCAGGCGGCCCGGGTTCAACTCCCGGTATGGGAAATAGGTTTCAAAAGCTTTCTCACCTGTATGTACACAAATTGGTTGTGTCAAAGTGATAGCTTTACATTTAATTTTTAGATTTTTTCAGTGATAACCCCTGAATAATTTTTGGTTCATAAGAGTATTATTTGAAGTTAATTCAAAACTCCCATATGGTCTAGCGGTTAGGATTCCTGGTTTTCACCCAGGTGGCCCGGGTTCAACTCCCGGTATGGGAAAAAGCTTTCTAAAGTATTTTTATCCGTACTCACAGAAATTGGTATTGATAAAGTGATAGCTATATTATTTTTTTTATATTTATTTCTTCAGTACTAATAATTTTACAGTACACAGTAAAACATGTTGTTGATAATAGTATTATTTGAACTCTTTTCATATCTCCCATATAGTCTAGCGGTTAGGATTCCTGGTTCTCACCCAGGCGGCCCGGGTTCAACTCCCGGTATGGGAAATAGGTTTCAAAAGCTTTCTCACCTGTATGTACACAAATTGGTTGTGTCAAAGTGATAGCTTTACATTTAATTTTTTAGATTTTTTCATTGATAACCCCTAAATAATTTTTGGTTCATAAGAGTATTATTTGGAGTTAATTCAAAACTCCCATATGGTCTAGCGGTTAGGATTCCTGGTTTTTACCCAGGTGGCCTGGGTTCAACTCCCGGTATGGGAAATAGCTTTCTAAAGTATTTTTATCCGTACTCACAGAAATTGGTATCGATAAAGTGATAGCTATATTATTTTTTTTATATTTATTTCTTCAGTACTAATAATTTTACAGTACACAGTAAAACATGTTGTTGATAATAGTATTATTTGAACTCTTTTCATATCTCCCATATAGTCTAGCGGTTAGGATTCCTGGTTCTCACCCAGGCGGCCCGGGTTCAACTCCCGGTATGGGAAATAGGTTTCAAAAGCTTTCTCACCTGTATGTACACAAATTGGTTGTGTCAAAGTGATAGCTTTACATTTAATTTTTAGATTTTTTCAGTGATAACCCTAAATAATTTTTGGTTCATAAGAGTATTATTTGAAGTTAATTCATATCTCCCATATGGTCTAGCGGTTAGGATTCCTGGTTTTTACCCAGGTGGCCTGGGTTCAACTCCCGGTATGGGAAATAGCTTTCTAAAGTATTTTTATCCGTACTCACAGAAATTGGTATCGATAAAGTGATAGCTATATTATTTTTTTTATATTTATTTCTTCAGTACTAATAATTTTACAGTACACAGTAAAACATGTTGTTGATAATAGTATTATTTGAACTCTTTTCATATCTCCCATATAGTCTAGCGGTTAGGATTCCTGGTTCTCACCCAGGCGGCCCGGGTTCAACTCCTGGTATGGGAAATAGGTTTCAAAAGCTTTCTCACCTGTATGTACACAAATTGGTTGTGTCAAAGTGATATTTTTTCAGTGATAACCCCTGAATAATTTTTGGTTCATAAGAGTATTATTTGAAGTTAATTGAAAACTCCCATATGGTCTAGCGGTTAGGATTCCTGGTTTTCACCCAGGTGGCCCGGGTTCAACTCCCGGTATGGGAAATAGCTTTCTAAAGTATTTTTATCCGTACTCACAGAAATTGGTATCGATAAAGTGATAGCTATATTTTTTTTTTTATATTTATTTCTTCAGTACTAATAATTTTACAGTACACAGTAAAACATGTTGTTGATAATAGTATTATTTGAACTCTTTTCATATCTCCCATATAGTCTAGCGGTTAGGATTCCTGGTTTTTACCCAGGTGGCCGGGGTTCAACTCGGTATGGGTGTCAAAGTGTTAGCTATTCATTTTGCTTCATAAGAGTATTATTTGAAGCTCTTTCAAATCTCCCATATGGTCTAGCGGTTAGGATTCCTGGTTCTCACCCAGGCGGCCCGGGTTCAACTCCCGGTATGGGAAATAGGTTTCAAAAGCTTTCTCACCTGTATGTACACAAATTGGTTGTGTCAAAGAGATAGCTTTACATTTAAATTTTTAGATTTTTTCAGTGATAACCCCTGAATAATTTTTGGTTCATATGAGTATTATTTGAAGTTAATTCATAACTCCCATATGGTCTAGCGGTTAGGATTCCTGGTTTTCACCCAGGTGGCCTGGGTTCAACTCCCGGTATGGGAATAGCTTTCTAAAGTATTTTTATCCGTACTCACAGAAATTGGTATAGATAAAGTGATAGCTATATTATTTTTTTATATTTATTTCTTCAGTACTAATAATTTTACAGTACACAGTAAAACATGTTGTTGATAATAGTATTATTTGAACTCTTTTCATATCTCCCATATAGTCTAGCGGTTAGGATTCCTGGTTCTCACCCAGGCGGCCCGGGTTCAACTCCCGGTATGGGAAATAGGTTTCAAAAGCTTTCTCACCTGTATGTACACAAATTGGTTGTGTCAAAGTGATAGCTTTACATTTAATTTTTTATCAGTGATAACCTCTGAATAATTTTTGGTTCATAAGAGTATTATTTGAAGTTAATTCATAACTCCCATATGGTCTAGCGGTTAGGATTCCTGGTTTTACCCAGGTGGCCGGTTCAACTCGGTATGGGAAATAGCTTTCTAAAGTATTTTTATCCGTACTCACAGAAATTGGTATGATAAAGTGATAGCTATATTATTATTTATATTTATTTCTTGAGCACCTATAATTTTACAGTCCTCAGTAAACCATGTTGTCGATAATAGTACTAATACTATCATTTGAACCCCTTTCATATCTCCCATATAGTCTAGCGGTTAGGATTCCTGGTTCTCACCCAGGTGGCCCGGGTTCAACTCCCGGTATGGGAAATAGGTTTCAAAAGCTTTCTCACCTGTATGTACACAAATTGGTTGTGTCAAAGTGATAGCTTTACATTTAATTTTTTCAGTACTAATTTTTTCAGTGATAACCCCTAAATACATTTTGGTTCATAATAGTATTATTTGAAGTTTTTCATATCTCCCATATGGTCTAGCGGTTAGGATTCCTGGTTTTCACCCAGGTGGCCCGGGTTCAACTACCGGTATGGGAAATAGGTTCAACCTGTATGTACACAAATTGGTTGTGTAAAAGTGATAGCTTTACATTTAATTTTTAGATTTTTCATTGATAACCCCTAAATAATTTTTGGTTCATAAGAGTATTATTTGAAGTTAATTCATATCTCCCATATGGTCTAGCGGTTAGGATTCCTGGATTTTACCCAGGTGGCCTGGGTTCAACTCCCGGTATGGGAAATAGTTTCTAAAGTATTTTTATCCGTACTCACAGAAATTGGTATCGATAAAGTGATAGCTATATTATTTTTTATTTCTTCAGTACTAATAATTTTACAGTACACACTAAAACATGTTGTTGATAATAGTATTATTTGAACTCTTTTCATATCTCCCATATAGTCTAGCGGTTAGGATTCCTGGTTTTTACCCAGGTGGCCGGGTTCAACTCGGTATGGGAAAAAGTTTCTAAAGTTTTTGTTAGCTATTCATTTAGTGATAACCCCTCAATACATTTTGCTTCATAAGAGTATTATTTGAACTCTTTCATATCTCCCATATAGTCTAGCGGTTAGGATTCCTGGTTCTCACCCAGGCGGCCCGGGTTCAACTCCTGGTATGGGAAATAGGTTTCAAAAGCTTTCTCACCTGTATGTACACAAATTGGTTGTGTCAAAGTGATAGCTTTACATTTAAATTTTTTGATTTTTTCAGTGAATACCCTGAATAATTTTTGGTTCATAAGAGTATTATTTGAAGTTAATTCAAAACTCCCATATGGTCTAGCGGTTAGGATTCCTGGTTTTCACCCAGGTGGCCCGGGTTCAACTCCCGGTATGGGAAAAAGTTTTCTAAAGTATTTTTATCCGTACTCACAGAAATTGGTATCGATAAAGTGATAGCGAAATTATTTTTTTTTATATTTATTTCTTCAGTACTAATAATTTTACAGTACACAGTAAAACATGTTGTTGATAATAGTATTATTTGAACTCTTTTCATATCTCCCATATAGTCTAGCGGTTAGGATTCCTGGTTCTCACCCAGGCGGCCCGGGTTCAACTCCCGGTATGGGAAATAGGTTTCAAAAGCTTTCTCACCTGTATGTACACAAATTGGTTGTGTCAAAGTGATAGCTTTACATTTAATTTTTAGATTTTTTCAGTGATAACCCCTAAATAATTTTTGGTTCATAAGAGTATTATTTGAAGTTAATTCATATCTCCCATATGGTCTAGCGGTTAGGATTCCTGGTTTTCACCCAGGTGGCCTGGGTTCAACTCCCGGTATGGGAAATAGCTTTCTAAAGTATTTTTATCCGTACTCACAGAAATTGGTATCGATAAAGTGATAGCTATATTATTTTTTTTATATTTATTTCTTCAGTACTAATAATTTTACAGTACACAGTAAAACATGTTGTTGATAATAGTATTATTTGAACTCTTTTCATATCTCCCATATAGTCTAGCGGTTAGGATTCCTGGTTCTCACCCAGGCGGCCCGGGTTCAACTCCCGGTATGGGAAATAGGTTTCAAAAGCTTTCTCACCTGTATGTACACAAATTGGTTGTGTCAAAGTGATAGCTTTACATTTAATTTTTTCAGTGATAACCCCTAAATAATTTTTGGTTCATAAGAGTATTATTTGAAGTTAATTCAAAACTCCCATATGGTCTAGCGGTTAGGATTCCTGGTTTTCACCCAGGTGGCCCGGGTTCAACTCCCGGTATGGGAAATAGCTTTCTAAAGTATTTTTATCCGTACTCACAGAAATTGGTATTGATAAAGTGATAGCTATATTATTTTTTATTTCTTCAGTACTAATAATTTTACAGTACACAGTAAAACATGTTGTTGATAATAGTATTATTTGAACTCTTTTCATATCTCCCATATAGTCTAGCGGTTAGGATTCCTGGTTCTCACCCAGGTGGCCCGGGTTCAACTCCTGGTATTTGAAATAGGTTTCAAAAGCTTTCTCACCTGTATGTACACAAATTGGTTGTGTCAAAGTGATAGCTTTACATTTAAATTTTTTGATTTTTTCAGTGATAACCCCTGAATAATTTTTGGTTCATAAGAGTATTATTTGAGTTAATTCAAAACTCCCATATGGTCTAGCGGTTAGGAGTCCTGGTTTTCACCCAGGTGGCCCGGGTTCAACTCGGTATGGGAAAAAGCTTTCTAAAGTATTTTTATCCGTACTCACAGAAATTGGTATCGATAAAGTGATAGCTATATTATTTTTTTTATATTTATTTCTTCAGTACTAATAATTTTACAGTACACAGTAAAACATGTTGTTGATAATAGTATTATTTGAACTCTTTTCATATCTCCCATATAGTCTAGCGGTTAGGATTCCTGGTTCTCACCCAGGCGGCCCGGTTCAACTCGGTATGGGAAATAGGTTTCAAAAGCTTCTCACCTGTATGTACACAAATTGGTTGTGTCAAAGTGATAGCTTTACATTTAATTTTTAGATTTTTTCAGTGATAACCCCTAATAATTTTTAGTTCATAAGAGTATTATTTGAAGTTAATTCATATCTCCCATATGGTCTAGCGGTTAGGATTCCTGGTTTTCACCCAGGTGGCCTGGGTCCAACTCCGGGTATGGGAAATAGCTTTCTAAAGTATTTTTATCCGTACTCACAGAAATTGGTATCGATAAAGTGATAGCTATATTATTTTTTTTATATTTATTTCTTCAGTACTAATAATTTTACAGTACACAGTAAAACATGTTGTTGATAATAGTATTATTTGAACTCTTTTCATATCTCCCATATAGTCTAGCGGTTAGGATTCCTGGTTCTCACCCAGGCTCTCGGTATGGGAAATAGGTTTCAAAAGCTTTCTCACCTGTATGTACACAAATTGGTTGTGTCAAAGTGATAGCTTTACATTTAATTTTTTAGATTTTTCAGTGATAACCCTAAATAATTTTTGGTTCATAAGAGTATTATTTGAAGTTAATTCAAACTCCCATATGGTCTAGCTCTTTGGATTCCTGCTTTTCACCCAGGTGGCCGGTTCAACTCGGTATGGGAAATAGCTTTCTAAAGCATTTTTATCCGTACTCACAGAAATTGGTATCGATAAAGTTATAGCTATATTTTTTTTATATTTATTTCTTCAGTACTAATAATTTTACAGTACACAGTAAAACATGTTGTTGATAATAGTATTATTTGAACTCTTTTCATATCTCCCATATAGTCTAGCGGTTAGGATTCCTGGTTCTCACCCAGGCGGCCCGGGTTCAACTCGGTATGGGAAATAGGTTTCAAAAGCTTTCTCACCTGTATGTACACAAATTAGTTGTGTCAAAGTGATAGCTTTACATTTAATTTTTAGATTTTTCATTGATAACCCCTAAATAATTTTTGGTTCATAAGAGTATTATTTGAAGTTAATTCAAAACTCCCATATGGTCTAGCGGTTAGGATTCCTGGATTTTACCCAGGTGGCCTGGGTTCAACTCGGTATGGGAAATAGCTTTCTAAAGTATTTTTATCCGTACTCACAGAAATTGGTATCGATAAAGTGATAGCTATATTATTTTTTTATATTTATTTCTTCAGTACTAATAATTTTACAGTACACAGTAAAACATGTTGTTGATAATAGTATTATTTGAACTCTTTTCATATCTCCCATATAGTCTAGCGGTTAGGATTCCTGGTTCTCACCCAGGCGGCCCGGGATCAACTCCTGGTATGGGAAATAGGTTTCAAAAGCTTTCTCACCTGTATGTACACAAAATGGTTGTGTCAAAGTGATAGCTTTACATTTAAATTTTTAGATTTTTTCAGTGATAACCCCTGAATAATTTTTGGTTCATAAGAGTATTATTTGAAGTTAATTCAAAACTCCCATATGGTCTAGCGGTTAGGATTCCTGGTTTTCACCCAGGTGGCCGGTTCAACTCGGTATGGGAAAAAGTTTCTAAAGTATTTTTATCCGTACTCACAGAAATTGGTATTGATAAAGTGATAGCTATATTATTTTTTTTATATTTATTTCTTCAGTACTAATAATTTTACAGTACACAGTAAAACATGTTGTTGATAATAGTATTATTTGAACTCTTTTCATATCTCCCATATAGTCTAGCGGTTAGGATTCCTGGTTCTCACCCAGGCGGTCCGGGTTGAACTCCCGGTATGGGAAATAGGTTTCAAAACTTTCTCACCTGTATGTACACAAATTGTTGTGTCAAAGTGATAGCTTTACATTTAATTTTTTAGATTTTTTCATTGATAACCCCTAAATAATTTTTGGTTCATAAGAGTATTATTTGAAGTTAATTCATATCTCCCATATGGTCTAGCGGTTAGGATTCCTGGATTTTACCCAGGTGGCCTGGGTTCAACTCCCGGTATGGGAAATAGCTTTCTAAAGTATTTTTATCCGTACTCACAGAAATTGGTATCGATAAAGTGATAGCTATATTATTTTTTTTTTGTATTTATTTCTTCAGTACTAATAATTTTACAGTACACAGTAAAACATGTTGTTGATAATAGTATTATTTTGAACTCTTTTCATAACTCCCATATAGTCCCGGGCCGCCTGGTTCTCACCCAGGCGGCCCGGGTTCAACTCCCGGTATGGGAAATAGGTTTCAAAAGCTTTCTCACCTGTATGTACACAAATTGGTTGTGTCAAAGTGATAGCTTTACATTTAATTTTAGATTTTTTCAGTGATAACCCTAAATAATTTTTTGGTTCATAAGAGTATTATTTGAGTTAATTCAAACTCCCATATGGTCTAGCGGTTAGGATTCCTGGTTTTCACCCAGGTGGCCCGGGTTCAACTCCCGGTATGGGAAAAAGTTTTCTAAAGTATTTTTATCCGTACTCACAGAAATTGGTATCGATAAAGTGATAGCTATATTATTTTTTTATATTTATTTCTTCAGTACTAATAATTTTACAGTACACAGTAAAACATGTTGTTGATAATAGTATTATTTGAACTCTTTTCATATCTCCCATATAGTCTAGCGGTTAGGATTCCTGGTTCTCACCCAGGCGGCCCGGGTTCAACTCCTGGTATGGGAAATAGGTTTCAAAAGTTTTCTCACCTGTATGTACACAAATTGGTTGTGTCAAAGTGATAGCTTTACATTTAATTTTTTAGATTTTTTCATTGATAACCCTAAATAATTTTTGGTTCATAAGAGTATTATTTGAAGTTAATTCATATCTCCCATATGGTCTAGCGGTTAGGATTCCTGGTTTTTACCCAGGTGGCCTGGGTTCATCTCCCGTTATGGGAAATAGCTTTCTAAAGTATTTTTATCCGTACTCACAGAAATTGGTATCGATAAAGTGATAGCTATATTATTTTTTTTTTGTATTTATTTCTTCAGTACTAATAATTTTACAGTACACAGTAAAACATGTTGTTGATAATAGTATTATTTGAACTCTTTTCATATCTCCCATATAGTCTAGCGGTTAGGATTCCTGGTTCTCACCCAGGCGGCCGGTTCAACTCCTGGTATGGGAAATAGGTTTCAAAAGCTTTCTCACCTGTATGTACACAAATGGTTGTGTCAAAGTGATAGCTTTACATTTAAATTTTAGATTTTTTCAGTGATAACCCTGAATAATTTTTGGTTCATAAGAGTATTATTTGAAGTTAATTCAAAACTCCCATATGGTCTAGCGGTTAGGATTCCTGGTTTTCACCCAGGTGGCCCGGGTTCATCTCCCCGTATGGGAAAAAGCTTTCTAAAGTATTTTTATCCGTACTCACAGAAATTGGTATTGATAAAGTGATAGCTATATTATTTTTTTTATATTTATTTCTTCAGTACTAATAATTTTACAGTACACAGTAAAACATGTTGTTGATAATAGTATTATTTGAACTCTTTTCATATCTCCCATATAGTCTAGCGGTTAGGTTCCTGGTTCTCACCCAGGCGGCCGGGTTCAACTCCGCGTATGGGAACTAGGTTTCAAAAGCTTTCTCACCTGTATGTACACAAATTGGTTATGTCAAAGTGATAGCTTTACATTTAATTTTTTAGATTTTTTCAGTGATAACCCCTAAATAATTTTTGGTTCATAAGAGTATTATTTGAAGTTAATTCATATCTCCCATATGGTCTAGCGGTTAGGATTCCTGGTTTTTACCCAGGTGGCCTGGGTTCAACTCCCGGTATGGGAAATAGCTTTCTAAAGTATTTTTATCCGTACTCACAGAAATTGGTATAGATAAAGTGATAGCTATATTATTTTTTTTTTGTATTTATTTCTTCAGTACTAATAATTTTACAGTACACAGTAAAACATGTTGTTGATAATAGTATTATTTGAACTCTTTTCATATCTCCCATATAGTCTAGCGGTTAGGATTCCTGGTTCTCACCCAGGCGGCCCGGGATCAACTCCTGGTATGGGAAATAGGTTTCAAAAGCTTTCTCACCTGTATGTACACAAAATGGTTGTGTCAAAGTGATAGCTTTACATTTAAATTTTTAGATTTTTTCAGTGATAACCCCTGAATAATTTTTCGTTCATAAGATTATTATTTGAAGTTAATTCATAACTCCCATATGGTCTAGCGGTTAGGATTCCTGGTTTTCACCCAGGTGGCCCGGGTTCAACTCCCGGTATGGGAAAAAGTTTTCTAAAGTATTTTTATCCGTACTCACAGAAATTGGTATAGATAAAGTGATAGCTATATTATTTTTTTATATTTATTTCTTCAGTACTAATAATTTTACAGTACACAGTAAAACATGTTGTTGATAATAGTATTATTTGAACTCTTTTCATATCTCCCATATAGTCTAGCGGTTAGGATTCCTGGTTCTCACCCAGGCGGCCCGGGTTCAACTCCCGGTATGGGAAAAAACTTTCTAAAGTATTTTTATCCGTACTCACAGAAATTGGTATTGATAAAGTGATAGCTATATTATTTTTTTTATATTTATTTCTTCAGTACTAATAATTTTACAGTACACAGTAAAATATGTTGTTGATAATAGTATTATTTGAGCTCTTTTCATATCTCCCATATAGTCTAGCGGTTAGGATTCCTGGTTCTCACCCAGGCGGCCCGGGTTCAACTCCCGGTATGGGAAATAGGTTTCAAAAGCTTTCTCACCTGTATGTACACAAAATGGTTGTGTCAAAGTGATAGCTTTACATTTAATTTTTTAGATTCTTTCAGTGATAACCCCTGAATAATTGTTGGTTCATAAGAGTATTATTTGAAGTTAATTCAAATCTCCCATATGGTCTAGCGGTTAGGATTCCTGGTTTTCACCCAGGTGGCCCGGGTTCAACTCCCGGTATGGGAAAAAGTTTTCTAAAGTATTTTTATCCGTACTCACAGAAATTGGTATAGATGAAGTGATAGCTATATTATTTTTTTATATTTATTTCTTCAGTACTAATAATTTTACAGTACACAGTAAAACATGTTGTTGATAATAGTATTATTTGAACTCTTTTCATATCTCCCATATAGTCTAGCGGTTAGGATTCCTGGTTCTCACCCAGGCGGCCCGGGTTCAACTCCCTGTATGGGAAATAGGTTTCAAAAGCTTTCTCACCTGTATGTATTACATTTAATTTTGTGTCAAAGTGATAGTTTACATTTATTTTTAGATTTTTTCAGTGATAACCCCTGAATAATTTTTGGTTCATAAGAGTATTATTTGAAGTTAATTCATAACTCCCATATGGTCTAGCGGTTAGGATTCCTGGTTTTCACCCAGGTGGCCTGGGTTCAACTCCGGGTATTGGGAAAATTTTCTAAAGTATTTTTCCGTACTCACAGAAATTGGTATTGATAAAGTGATAGCTATATTATTTTTTTATATTTATTTCTTCAGTACTAATAATTTTACAGTACACAGTAAAACATGTTGTTGATAATAGTATTATTTGAACTCTTTTCATATCTCCCATATAGTCTAGCGGTTAGGATTCCTGGTTCTCACCCAGGCGGCCGGTCAACTCCCGGTATGGGAAATAGGTTTCAAAAGCTTTCTCACCTGTATGTACACAAATTGGTTGTGTCAAAGTGATAGCTTTACATTTAATTTTTTCAGTGATAACCCCTAAATCATTTTTGGTTCATAAGAGTATTATTTGAAGTTAATTCATATCTCCCATATGGTCTAGCGGTTAGGATTCCTGGTTTTCACCCAGGTGGCCCGGGTTCAACTCCCGGTATGGGAAATAGCTTTCTAAAGTATTTTTATCCGTACTCACAGAAATTGGTATCGATAAAGTGATAGCTATATTATTTTTTTATATTTATTTCTTCAGTACTAATAATTTTACAGTACACAGTAAAACATGTTGTTGATAATAGTATTATTTGAACTCTTTTCATATCTCCCATATAGTCTAGCGGTTAGGATTCCTGGTTCTCACCCAGGCGGCCCGGGTTCAACTCCCGGTATGGGAAATAGGTTTCAAAAGCTTTCTCACCTGTATGTACACAAAATGGTTGTGTCAAAGTGATAGCTTTACATTTAAATGTTTAGATTTTTTCAGTGATAACCCTGAATAATTTTTGGTTCATAAGAGTATTATTTGAAGTTAATTCATAACTCCCATATGGTCTAGCGGTTAGGATTCCTGGTTTTCACCCAGGTGGCCTGGGTTCAACTCCCGGTATGGGAAATAGCTTTCTAAAGTATTTTTATCCGTACTCACAGAAATTGGTATCGATAAAGTGATAGCTATATTATTTTTTTATATTTATTTCTTCAGTACTAATAATTTTACAGTACACAGTAAAACATGTTGTTGATAATAGTATTATTTGAACTCTTTTCATATCTCCCATATAGTCTAGCGGTTAGGATTCCTGGTTCTCACCCAGGCGGCCCGGGTTCAACTCCGGTATGGGAAATAGGTTTCAAAAGCTTTCTCACCTGTATGTACACAAAATGGTTGTGTCAAAGTGATAGCTTTACATTTAATTTTTAGATTTTTTCAGTGATAACCCCTGAATAATTTTTGGTTCATAAGAGTATTATTTGAAGTTAATTCATATCTCCCATATGGTCTAGCGGTTAGGATTCCTGGTTTTCACCCAGGTGGCCTGGGTTCAACTCCCGGTATGGGAAATAGCTTTCTAAAGTATTTTTATCCGTACTCACAGAAATTGGTATTGATAAAGTGATAGCTATATTATTTTTTTTTATATTTATTTCTTCAGTACTAATAATTTTACAGTACACAGTAAAACATGTTGTTGATAATAGTATTATTTGAACTCTTTTCATATCTCCCATATAGTCTAGCGGTTAGGATTCCTGGTTCTCACCCAGGCGGCCCGGGTTCAACTCCCGGTATGGGACATAGGTTTTAAAACCTTTCTCACCTGTATGTACACAAAATGTTGTGTCAAAGTGATAGCTTTACATTTAATTTTTTAGATTTTTTCAGTGATAACCCCTGAATAATTTTTGGTTCATAAGAGTATTATTTGAAGTTAATTCATATCTCCCATATGGTCTAGCGGTTGGATTCCTGGTTTTCACCCAGGTGGCCGGGTTCAACTCCCGGTATGGGAAAAGCTTTCTAAAGTATTTTATCCGTACTCACAGAAATTGGTATTGATAAAGTGATAGCTATATTATTTTTTTTATATTTATTTCTTCAGTACTAATAATTTTACAGTACACAGTAAAACATGTTGTTGATAATAGTATTATTTGAACTCTTTTCATATCTCCCATATAGTCTAGCGGTTAGGATTCCTGGTTCTCACCCAGGCGGCCCGGGTTCAACTCCCGGTATGGGAAATAGGTTTCAAAAGCTTTCTCACCTGTATGTACACAAATTGGTTGTGTCAAAGTGATAGCTTTACATTTAATTTTAGATTTTTTCAGTGATAACCCTAAATAATTTTTGGTTCATAAGAGTATTATTTGAAGTTAATTCATATCTCCCATATGGTCTAGCGGTTAGGATTCCTGGTTTTTACCCAGGTGGCCTGGGTTCAACTCCCGGTATGGGAAATAGCTTTCTAAAGTATTTTTATCCGTACTCACAGAAATTGGTATCGATAAAGTGATAGCTATATTATTTTTTTTTTGTATTTATTTCTTCAGTACTAATAATTTTACAGTACACAGTAAAACATGTTGTTGATAATAGTATTATTTGAACTCTTTTCATATCTCCCATATAGTCTAGCGGTTAGGATTCCTGGTTCTCACCCAGGCGGCCGGTCAACTCGGTATGGGAAATAGGTTTCAAAAGCTTTCACCTGTATGTACACAAAATGGTTGTGTCAAAGGGATAGCTTTACATTTAATTTTTTAGATTTTTCAGTGATAACCACTGAATAATTTTTCGTTCATAAGAGTATTATTTGAAGTTAATTCATAACTCCCATATGGTCTAGCGGTTAGGATTCCTGGTTTTCACCCAGGTGGCCGGGTTCAACTCGGTATGGGGAAAAAGCTTTCTAAAGTATTTTTATCCGTACTCACAGAAATTGGTATTGATAAAGTGATAGCTATATTATTTTTTTTTATATTTATTTCTTCAGTACTAATAATTTTACAGTACACAGTAAAACATGTTGTTGATAATAGTATTATTTGAACTCTTTTCATATCTCCCATATAGTCTAGCGGTTAGGATTCCTGGTTCTCACCCAGGCGGCCCGGGTTCAACTCCCGGTATGGGAAATAGGTTTCAAAAGCTTTCTCACCTGTATGTACACAAATTGGTTGTGTCAAAGTGATAGCTTTACATTTAATTTTTTAGATTTTTTCATTGATAACCCTAAATAATTTTTGGTTCATAAGAGTATTATTTGAAGTTAATTCATATCTCCCATATGGTCTAGCGGTTAGGATTCCTGGTTTTCACCCAGGTGGCCCGGGTTCAACTCCCGGTATGGGAAATAGCTTTCTAAAGTATTTTTATCCGTACTCACAGAAATTGGTATTGATAAAGTGATAGCTATATTATTTTTTATTTCTTCAGTACTAATAATTTTACAGTACACACTAAAACATGTTGTTGATAATAGTATTATTTGAACTCTTTTCAAATCTCCCATATAGTCTAGCGGTTAGGATTCCTGGTTCTCACCCAGGCGGCCCGGTTCAACTCCCGTATGGGAAATAGGTTTCAAAAGCTTTCACCTGTATGTACACAAAATGGTTGTGTCAAAGTGATAGCTTTACATTTAATTTTTAGATTTTTTCAGTGATAACCCTGAATAATTTTTGGTTCATAAGAGTATTATTTGAAGTTAATTCATATCTCCCATATGGTCTAGCGGTTAGGATTCCTGGTTTCACCCAGGTGGCCCGGGTTCAACTCCCGGTATGGGAAAAAGCTTTCTAAAGTATTTTATCCGTACTCACAGAAATTGGTATTGATAAAGTGATAGCTATATTATTTTTTTATATTTATTTCTTCAGTACTAATAATTTTACAGTACACAGTAAAACATGTTGTTGATAATAGTATTATTTGAACTCTTTTCATATCTCCCATATAGTCTAGCGGTTAGGATTCCTGGTTCTCACCCAGGCGGCCCGGGTTCAACTCGGTATGGGAAATAGGTTTCAAAAGCTTTCTCACCTGTATGTACACAAATTGGTTGTGTCAAAGTGATAGCTTTACATTTAACTTTTTAGATTTTTTCATTGATAACCCCTAAATAATTTTTTGGTTCATAAGAGTATTATTTGAAGTTAATTCATATCTCCCATATGGTCTAGCTGGTTAGGATTCCTGGTTTCACCCAGGTGGCCGGTTCAACTCCCGGTATGGGAAAAAGCTTTCTAAAGTATTTGTATCCGTACTCACAGAAATTGGTATTGATAAAGTGATAGCTATATTATTTTTTATTTCTTCAGTACTAATAATTTTACAGTACACACTAAAACATGTTGTTGATAATAGTATTATTTGAACTCTTTTCATATCTCCCATATAGTCTAGCGGTTAGGATTCCTGGTTCTCACCCAGGCGGCCCGGTTCAACTCGGTATGGGAAATAGGTTTCAAAAGCTTTCTCACCTGTATGTACACAAATTGGTTGTGTCAAAGTGATAGCTTTACATTTAATTTTTAGATTTTTTCAGTGATAACCCTAATAATTTTTGGTTCATAAGAGTATTATTTGAAGTTAATTCATATCTCCCATATGGTCTAGCGGTTAGGATTCCTGGTTTCACCCAGGTGGCCGGGTTCAACTCTAAAGTGATAGCTTTACAGTACACAGTAAAAATGTTGTTGATAATAGTATTATTTGAACTTTTTCATATCTCCCATATAGTCTAGCGGTTAGGATTCCTGGTTCTCACCCAGGCGGCGGGTTCAACTCCCGTATGGGAAATAGGTTTCAAAGCTTTCACCTGTATGTACAAAATGGTTGTGTCAAAGTGATAGCTTTACATTTAATTTTTAGATTTTTTCAGTGATAACCCTATAATTTTTTGTTCATAAGAGTATTATTTGAAGTTAATTCATAACTCCCATATGGTCTTGCGGTTAGGATTCCTGGTTTTCACCCAGGTGGCCGGGGATCAACACCGCGTATGGGAAATGGCTTTCTAAAGTATTTCAATCCGTACACACAGAAATTGGTATTGATAAAGTGATAGCTATATTATTTTTTTTATATTTATTTCTTCAGTACTAATAATTTTACAGTACACAGTAAAACATGTTGTTGATAATAGTATTATTTGAACTCTTTTCATATCTCCCATATAGTCTAGCGTTAGGATTCCTGGTTCTCACCCAGGCGGCCGGGTTCAACTCCGGTTTGGGAATTAGGTTTCAAAAGCTTTCTCACCTGTATGTACACAAATTGGTTGTGTCAAAGTGATAGCTTTACATTTAATTTTTTAGATTTTTTCAGTGATAACCCTGAATAATTTTTGGTTCATAAGAGTATTATTTGAAGTTAATTCAAACTCCCATATGGTCTAGCGGTTAGGATTCCTGGTTTTCACCCAGGTGGCCCGGGTTCAACTCGGTATGGGAAATAGCTTTCTAAAGTATTTTTATCCGTACTCACAGAAATTGGTATTGATAAAGTGATAGCTATATTATTTTTTTATATTTATTTCTTCAGTACTAATAATTTTACAGTACACAGTAAAACATGTTGTTGATAATAGTATTATTTGAACTCTTTTCATATCTCCCATATAGTCTAGCGGTTAGGATTCCTGGTTCTCACCCAGGCTCCCGGTATGGGAAATAGGTTTCAAAAGCTTTCTCACCTGTATGTACACAAATTGGTTGTGTCAAAGTGATAGCTTTACATTTAATTTTTTAGATTTTTTCATTGATAACCCCTAAATAATTTTTGGTTCATAAGAGTATTATTTGAAGTTAATTCATAACTCCCATATGGTCTAGCGGTTAGGATTCCTGGTTTTCACCCAGGTGGCCCGGGTTCAACTCCCGGTATGGGAAAAAACTTTCTAAAGTATTTTTATCCGTACTCACAGAAATTGGTATTGATAAAGTGATAGCTATATTATTTTTTTTATATTTATTTCTTCAGTACTAATAATTTTACAGTACACAGTAAAACATGTTGTTGATAATAGTATTATTTGAACTCTTTTCATATCTCCCATATAGTCTAGCGGTTAGGATTCCTGGTTCTCACCCAGGCGGCCCGGGTTCAACTCGGTATGGGAAATAGGTTTCAAAAGCTTTCTCACCTGTATGTACACAAATTGGTTATGTCAAAGTGATAGCTTTATATTTAAATTTTAGATTTTTTCAGTGATAACCCCTAAATAATTTTTGGTTCATAAGAGTATTATTTGAAGTTAATTCATAACTCCCATATGGTCTAGCGGTTAGGATTCCTGGTTTTCACCCAGGTGGCCGGTTCAACTCCCGGTATGGGAAAAAGCTTTCTAAAGTATTTTTATCCGTACTCACAGAAATTGGTATTGATAAAGTGATAGCTATATTATTTTTTTTTATATTTATTTCTTCAGTACTAATAATTTTACAGTACACAGTAAAACATGTTGTTGATAATAGTATTATTTGAACTCTTTTCATATCTCCCATATAGTCTAGCGGTTAGGATTCCTGGTTCTCACCCAGGCGGCCCGGGTTCAACTCCCGGTATGGGAAATAGGTTTCAAAAGCTTTCTCACCTGTATGTACACAAATTGGTTGTGTCAAAGTGATAGCTTTACATTTAATTTTTTAGATTTTTTCAGTGATAACCCCTGAATAATTTTTGGTTCATAAGAGTATTATTTGAAGTTAATTCAAAACTCCCATATGGTCTAGCGGTTAGGATTCCTGGTTTTCACCCAGGTGGCCCGGGTTCAACTCCCGGTATGGGAAATAGCTTTCTAAAGTATTTTTATCCGTACTCACAGAAATTGGTATTGATAAAGTGATAGCTATATTATTTTTTTTATATTTATTTCTTCAGTACTAATAATTTTACAGTACACAGTAAAACATGTTGTTGATAATAGTATTATTTGAACTCTTTTCATATCTCCCATATAGTCTAGCGGTTAGGATTCCTGGTTCTCACCCAGGCGGCCCTCAACTCCGGTATGGGAAATAGGTTTCAAAAGCTTTCTCACCTGTATGTACACAAATTGGTTGTGTCAAAGTGATAGCTTTACATTTAATTTTTTAGATTTTTTCATTGATAACCCCTAAATAATTTTTGGTTCATAAGAGTATTATTTGAAGTTAATTCATATCTCCCATATGGTCTAGCGGTTAGGATTCCTGGTTCTCACCCAGGCGGCCCGGGTTCAACTCCCGGTATGGGACATAGGTTTTAAAACCTTTCTCACCTGTATGTACACAAAATGGTTGTGTCAAAGTGATAGCTTTACATTTAAATGTTTAGATTTTTTCAGTGATAACCCCTGAATAATTTTTGGTTCATAAGAGTATTATTTGAAGTTAATTCAAAACTCCCATATGGTCTAGCGGTTAGGATTCCTGGTTTTCACCCAGGTGGCCCGGGTTCAACTCCCGGTATGGGAAATAGCTTTCTAAAGTATTTTTATCCGTACTCACAGAAATTGGTATTGATAAAGTGATAGCTATATTATTTTTTTTATATTTATTTCTTCAGTACTAATAATTTTACAGTACACAGTAAAATATGTTGTTGATAATAGTATTATTTGAGCTCTTTTCATATCTCCCATATAGTCTAGCGGTTAGGATTCCTGGTTCTCACCCAGGCGGCCCGGGTTCAACTCGGTATGGGAAATAGGTTTCAAAAGCTTTCTCACCTGTATGTACACAAAATGGTTGTGTCAAAGTGATAGCTTTACATTTAATTTTTAGATTTTTTCAGTGATAACCCCTAAATAATTTTTTGGTTCATAAGAGTATTATTTGAAGTTAATTCATAACTCCCATATGGTCTAGCGGTTAGGATTCCTGGTTTTACCCAGGTGGCCCGGTTCAACTCCGGTATGGGAAAAAACTTTCTAAAGTATTTTTATCCGTACTCACAGAAATTGGTATTGATAAAGTGATAGCTATATTATTTTTTTTATATTTATTTCTTCAGTACTAATAATTTTACAGTACACAGTAAAACATGTTGTTGATAATAGTATTATTTGAACTCTTTTCATATCTCCCATTTAGTCTAGCGGTTAGGATTCCTGGTTCTCACCCAGGCGGCCCGGTTCAACTCGGTATGGGAAATAGGTTTCAAAAGCTTTCTCACCTGTATGTACACAAATGGTTGTGTCAAAGTGATAGCTTTACATTTAAATTTTTAGATTTTTTCAGTGATAACCCTGAATAATTTTTGTTCATAAGAGTATTATTTGAAGTTAATTCATAACTCCCATATGGTCTAGCGGTTAGGATTCCTGGTTTTCACCCAGGTGGCCGGTTCAACTCGGTATGGGAAATAGCTTTCTAAAGTATTTTTATCCGTACTCACAGAAATTGGTATTGATAAAGTGATAGCTATATTTTTTTTTTTATATTTATTTCTTCAGTACTAATAATTTCACAGTACACACTAAAACATGTTGTTGATAATAGTATTATTTGAACTCTTTTCATATCTCCCATATAGTCTAGGGGTTAGGATTCCTGGTTCTCACCCAGGTGGCCCGGGTTCAACTCCTGGTATGGGAATTAGGTTTCAAAAGTTTTGTCACCTGTATGTACACAAATTGGTTGTGTCAAAGTGATAGCTTTACATTTAATTTTTAGATTTTTTCAGTGATAACCCTGAATAATTTTTGGTTCATACGAGTATTATTTGAAGTTAATTCATAACTCCCATATGGTCTAGCGGTTAGGATTCCTGGTTTTCACCCAGGTGGCCGGGTTCAACTCGGTATGGGAAATAGCTTTCTAAAGTATTTTTATCCGTACTCACAGAAATTGGTATTGATAAAGTGATAGCTATATTATTTTTTTATATTTATTTCTTCAGTACTAATAATTTTACAGTACACAGTAAAACATGTTGTTGATAATAGTATTATTTGAACTCTTTTCATATCTCCCATATAGTCTAGCGGTTAGGATTCCTGGTTCTCACCCAGGCGGCCCGGGTTCAACTCCCGGTATGGGAAATAGGTTTCAAAAGCTTTCTCACCTGTATGTACACAAATTGGCTGTGTCAAAGTGATAGCTTTACATTTAATTTTTTAGATTTTTTCATTGATAACCCCTAAATAATTTTTGGTTCATAAGAGTATTATTTGAAGTTAATTCATATCTCCCATATGGTCTAGCGGTTAGGATTCCTGGTTCTCACCCAGCAGTGATAACCCCTGAATAATTTTTGGTTCATAAGAGTATTATTTGAAGTTAATTCAAAACTCCCATATGGTCTAGCGGTTAGGATTCCTGGTTTTCACCCAGGTGGCCCGGGTTCAACTCCCGGTATGGGAAATAGCTTTCTAAAGTATTTTTATCCGTACTCACAGAAATTGGTATTGATAAAGTGATAGCTATATTATTTTTTTTATATTTATTTCTTCAGTACTAATAATTTTACAGTACACAGTAAAATATGTTGTTGATAATAGTATTATTTGAGCTCTTTTCATATCTCCCATATAGTCTAGCGGTTAGGATTCCTGGTTCTCACCCAGGCGGCCCGGGTTCAACTCCCGGTATGGGAAATAGGTTTCAAAAGCTTTCTCACCTGTATGTACACAAATTGGTTGTGTCAAAGTGATAGCTTTACATTTAATTTTTTAGATTTTTTCATTGATAACCCCTAAATAATTTTTGGTTCATAAGAGTATTATTTGAAGTTAATTCATATCTCCCATATGGTCTAGCGGTTAGGATTCCTGGTTCTCACCCAGGTGGCCCGGGTTCAACTCCCGGTATGGGAAAAAACTTTCTAAAGTATTTTTATCCGTACTCACAGAAATTGGTATTGATAAAGTGATAGCTATATTATTTTTTTTATATTTATTTCTTCAGTACTAATAATTTTACAGTACACAGTAAAATATGTTGTTGATAATAGTATTATTTGAACTCTTTTCATATCTCCCATATAGTCTAGCGGTTAGGATTCCTGGTTCTCACCCAGGGCCCGTGTTCAACTCGGTATGGGAAATAGGTTTCAAAAGCTTTCTCACCTGTATGTACACAAAATGGTTGTGTCAAAGTGATAGCTTTACATTTTAGATTTTTTTTCAGTGATAACCCCTAATAATTTTTGGTTCATAAGAGTATTATTTGAAGTTAATTCATATCTCCCATATGGTCTAGCGGTTAGGATTCCTGGTTTTACCCAGGTGGCCTGGGTTCAACTCGGTATGGGAAATAGCTTTATAAAGTAGTTTTATCTGTACTCACAGAAATTGGTATCGATAAAGTGATAGCTATATTATTTTTTTTTATATTTATTTCTTCAGTACTAATAATTTTACAGTACACAGTAAAACATGTTGTTGATAATAGTATTAATTTGAACTCTTTTCATATCTCCCATATAGTCTAGCGGTTAGGATTCCTGGTTCTCACCCAGGCGGCCGGGTTCAACTCGGTATGGGAAATAGGTTTCAAAAGCTTTCTCACCTGTATGTACACAAATTGGTTGTGTCAAAGATAGCTTTACATTTAATTTTTTAGATTTTTCAGTGATAACCCCTAAATATTTTTGGTTCATAAGAGTATTATTTGAAGTTAATTCATATTTCCCATATGGTCTAGTGGTTAGGATTCCTGGTTTTACCCAGGTGGCCTGGTTCAACTCCCGGTATGGGAAATAGCTTTCTAAGTAATTTTATCTGTACTCACAGAAATTGGTATCGATAAAGTGATAGCTATATTATTTTTTATATTTATTTCTTCAGTACTATTAATTTTACAGTACACAGTAAAACATGTTGTTGATAATAGTATTATTTGAACTCTTTTCATATCTCCCATATAGTCTAGCGGTTAGGATTCCTGGTTCTCACCCAGGCGGCCTGGGTTCAACTCGGTATGGGAAATAGGTTTCAAAGTTTTTCACCTGTATGTACACAAATTGGTTGTGTCAAAGTGATAGCTTTACATTTTAATTTTTTTCAGTGATAACCCTAAATATTTTTGGTTCATAAGAGTATTATTTGAAGTTAAATCATATCTCCCTTATGGTCTAGCGGTTAGGATTCCTGGTTTTCACCCAGGTGTCCCGGGTTCAACTCCCGGTATGGGAAAAAGTTTTCTAAAGTATTTTTATCCGTACTCACAGAAATTGGTATAGATAAAGTGATAGCTATATTATTTTTTATATTTATTTCTTCAGTACTAATAATTTTACAGTACACAGTAAAACATGTTGTTGATAATAGTATTATTTGAACTCTTTTCATATCTCCCATATAGTCTAGCGGTTAGGATTCCTGGTTCTCACCCAGGCGGCCCGGGTTCAACTCCCGGTATGGGAAATAGGTTTCAAAAGCTTTCTCACCTGTATGTACACAAATTGGCTGTGTCAAAGTGATAGCTTTACATTTAATTTTTTAGATTTTTTCATTGATAACCCCTAAATAATTTTTGGTTTATAAGAGTATTATTTGAAGTTAATTCATATCTCCCATATGGTCTAGCGGTTAGGATTCCTGGTTCTCACCCAGGTGGCCCGGGTTCAACTCCCGGTATGGGAAAAAAATTTCTAAAGTATTTTTATCCGTACTCACAGAAATTGGTATAGATAAAGTGATAGTTATATTATTTTTTTATATTTATTTCTTCAGTACTAATAATTTTACAGTACACAGTAAAATATGTTGTTGATAATAGTATTATTTGAACTCTTTTCATATCTCCCATATAGTCTAGCGGTTAGGATTCCTGGTTCTCACCCAGGCGGCCCGGGTTCAACTCCCGGTATGGGAAATAGGTTTCAAAAGCTTTCTCACCTGTATGTACACAAATTGGCTGTGTCAAAGTGATAGCTTTACATTTAATTTTTTAGATTTTTTCATTGATAACCCCTAAATAATTTTTGGTTCATAAGAGTATTATTTGAAGTTAATTCATATCTCCCATATGGTCTAGCGGTTAGGATTCCTGGTTCTCACCCAGGCGGCCCGGGTTCAACTCCCGGTATGGGACATAGGTTTTAAAACCTTTCTCACCTGTATGTACACAAAATGGTTGTGTCAAAGTGATAGCTTTACATTTAAATGTTTAGATTTTTTCAGTGATAACCCCTGAATAATTTTTGGTTCATAAGAGTATTATTTGAAGTTAATTCAAAACTCCCATATGGTCTAGCGGTTAGGAGTCCTGGTTTTCACCCAGGTGGCCCGGGTTCAACTCCCGGTATGGGAAAAAGCTTTCTAAAGTATTTGTATCCGTACTCACAGAAATTGGTATTGATAAAGTGATAGCTATATTATTTTTTTTTATATTTATTTCTTCAGTACTAATAATTTTACAGTACAGAGTAAAATATGTTGTTGATAATAGTATTATTTGAGCTCTTTTCATATCTCCCATATAGTCTAGCGGTTAGGATTCCTGGTTCTCACCCAGGCGGCCCGGGTTCAACTCCCGGTATGGGAAATAGGTTTCAAAAGCTTTCTCACCTGTATGTACACAAAATGGTTGTGTCAAAGTGATAGCTTTACATTTTATTTTTTCAGTGATAACCCCTAAATATTTTTTGGTTCATAAGAGTATTATTTGAAGTTAATTCATATATCCCTTATGGTCTAGCGGTTAGGATTCCTGGTTTTTACCCAGGTGGCCTGGGTTCAACTCCCGGTATGGGAAATAGCTTTCTAAAAGTATTTTTATCCGTACTCACAGAAATTGGTATTGATAAAGTGATAGCTATATTATTTTTTTTTATATTTATTTCTTCAGTACTAATAATTTTACAGTACACAGTAAAATATGTTGTTGATAATAGTATTAATAGTATTATTTGAACTCTTTTCATATCTCCCATATAGTCTAGCGGTTAGGATTCCTGGTTCTCACCCAGGCGGCCTGGGTTCAACTCCCGGTATGGGAAATAGGTTTCAAAAGCTTTCTCACCTGTATGTACACAAATTGGTTGTGTCAAAGAGATAGCTTTACATTTAATTTTTTTGATTTTTTCAGTGATAACCCCTAAATATTTTTTGGTTCATAAGAGTATTATTTGAAGTTAATTCATATTTCCCTTATGGTCTAGCGGTTAGGATTCCTGGTTTTTACCCAGGTGGCCTGGGTTCAACTCCCGGTATGGGAAATAGCTTTCTAAAGTAATTTTATCTGTACTCACAGAAATTGGTATCGATAAAGTGATAGCTATATTATTTTTTTATATTTATTTCTTCAGTACTATTAATTTTACAGTACACAGTAAAACATGTTGTTGATAATAGTATTATTTGAACTCTTTTCATATCTCCCATATAGTCTAGCGGTTAGGATTCCTGGTTCTCACCCAGGCGGCCTGGGTTCAACTCCCGGTATGGGAAATAGGTTTCAAAAGTTTTCACGCCTGTATGTACACAAATTGGTTGTGTCAAAGTGATAGCTTTACATTTTATTTTTTCAGTGATAACCCCTAAATATTTTTTGGTTCATAAGAGTATTATTTGAAGTTAATTCATATCTCCCTTATGGTCTAGCGGTTAGGATTCCTGGTTTTTACCCAGGTGGCCTGGGTTCAACTCCCGGTATGGGAAATAGCTTTCTAAAGTATTTTTATCTGTACTCACAGAAATCGGTATCGATAAAGTGATAGCTATATTATTTTTTTTTATATTTATTTCTTCAGGACTAATAATTTTACAGTACACAGTAAAACATGTTGTTGATAATAGTATTATTTGAACTCTTTTCATATCTCCCATATAGTCTAGCGGTTAGGATTCCTGGTTCTCACCCAGGCGGCCCGGGTTCAACTCCCGGTATGGGAAATAGGTTTCAAAAGCTTTCTCACCTGTATGTACACAAATTGGTTGTGTCAAAGAGATAGCTTTACATTTAATTTTTTTGATTTTTTCAGTGATAACCCCTAAATATTTTTTGGTTCATAAGAGTATTATTTGAAGTTAATTCATATTTCCCTTATGGTCTAGCGGTTAGGATTCCTGGTTTTTACCCAGGTGGCCTGGGTTCAACTCCCGGTAGGGGAAATAGCTTTCTAAAGTAATTTTATCTGTACTCACAGAAATTGGTATCGATAAAGTGATAGCTATATTATTTTTTTTATATTTATTTCTTCAGTACTATTAATTTTACAGTACACAGTAAAACATGTTGTTGATAATAGTATTATTTGAACTCTTTTCATATCTCCCATATAGTCTAGCGGTTAGGATTCCTGGTTCTCACCCAGGCGCTGGGCGGGTTCAACTCGGTATGGGAAATAGGTTTCAAAAGTTTTCACGCCTGTATGTACACAAATTGGTTGTGTCAAAGTGATAGCTTTACATTTTAAGATTTTTTCAGTGATAACCCTAAATATTTTTGGTTCATAAGAGTATTATTTGAAGTTAATTCATATCTCCCATATGGTCTAGCGGTTAGGATTCCTGGTTTTCACCCAGGTGGCCTGGGTTCAACTCGGTATGGGAAATAGCTTTCTAAAGTATTTTATCTGTACTCACAGAAATTGGTATCGATAAAGTGATAGCTATATTATTTTTTTTTATATTTATTTCTTCAGTACTAATAATTTTACAGTACACAGTAAAACATGTTGTTGATAATAGTATTATTTGAACTCTTTTCATATCTCCCATATAGTCTAGCGGTTAGGATTCCTGGTTCTCACCCAGGCCTGGGTTCAACTCGGTATGGGAAATAGGTTTCAAAGTTTTCTCGCCTGTATGTACACAAATTGGTTGTGTCAAAGTGATAGCTTTACATTTAATTTTTTTGATTTTTTCAGTGATAACCCCTAAATATTTTTTGGTTCATAAGAGTATTATTTGAAGTTAATTCATATTTCCCTTATGGTCTAGCGGTTAGGATTCCTGGTTTTTACCCAGGTGGCCTGGGTTCAACTCGGTATGGGAAATAGCTTTCTAAAAGTAATTTTATCTGTACTCACAGAAATTGGTATCGATAAAGTGATAGCTATATTATTTTTTTTATATTTATTTCTTCAGTACTATTAATTTTACAGTACACAGTAAAACATGTTGTTGATAATAGTATTATTTGAACTCTTTTCATATCTCCCATTTAGTCTAGCGGTTAGGATTCCTGGTTCTCACCCAGGCGGCCTGGGTTCAACTCCCGGTATGGGAAATAGGTTTCAAAAGTTTTCACGCCTGTATGTACACAAATTGGTTGTGTCAAAGTGATAGCTTTACATTTTATTTTTTCAGTGATAACCCCTAAATAATTTTTGGTTCATAAGAGTATTATTTTAAGTTAATTCATATCTCCCATATGGTCTAGCGGTTAGGAGTCCTGGTTTTCACCCAGGTGGCCCGTGTTCAACTCCCGGTATGGGAAAAAGCTTTCTAAAGTATTTGTATCCGTACTCACAGAAATTGGTATTGATAAAGTGATAGCTATATTATTTTTTTTTATATTTATTTCTTCAGTACTAATAATTTTACAGTACACAGTAAAATATGTTGTTGATAATAGTATTATTTGAACTCTTTTCATATCTCCCATATAGTCTAGCGGTTAGGATTCCTGGTTTTTACCCAGGTGGCCTGGGTTCAACTCCCGGTATGGGAAATAGCTTTCTAAAGTAATTTTATCTGTACTCACAGAAATTGGTATCGATAAAGTGATAGCTATATTATTTTTTTTATATTTATTTCTTCAGTACTATTAATTTTACAGTACACAGTAAAACATGTTGTTGATAATAGTATTATTTGAACTCTTTTCATATCTCCCATTTAGTCTAGCGGTTAGGATTCCTGGTTCTCACCCAGGCCTGGGTTCAACTCGGTATGGGAAATAGGTTTCAAAAGTTTTCACGCCTGTATGTACACAAATTGGTTGTGTCAAAGTGATAGCTTTACATTTAGAGATTATTTTTTCAGTGATAACCCCTAAATAATTTTTGGTTCATAAGAGTATTATTTTAAGTTAATTCATATCTCCCATATGGTCTAGCGGTTAGGATTCCTGGTTTTTACCCAGGTGGCCTGGGTTCAAATCCCGGTATGGGAAATAGCTTTCTAAAGTATTTTTATCCGTACTCACAGAAATTGGTATTGATAAAGTGATAGCTATATTATTTTTTATTTCTTCAGTACTAATAATTTTACAGTACACACTAAAACATGTTGTTGATAATAGTATTATTTGAACTCTTTTCATATCTCCCATATAGTCTAGCGGTTAGGATTCCTGGTTTTTACCCAGGTGGCCTGGGTTCAACTCCCGGTATGGGAAATAGGTTTCAAAAGCTTTCTCACCTGTATGTACACAAATTGGTTGTGTCAAAGAGATAGCTTTACATTTAATTTTTTTGATTTTTTCAGTGATAACCCCTAAATATTTTTTGGTTCATAAGAGTATTATTTGAAGTTAATTCATATCTCCCTTATGGTCTAGCGGTTAGGATTCCTGGTTTTTACCCAGGTGGCCTGGGTTCAACTCCCGGTAGGGGAAATAGCTTTCTAAAGTAATTTTATCTGTACTCACAGAAATTGGTATCGATAAAGTGATAGCTATATTATTTTTTTTATATTTATTTCTTCAGTACTATTAATTTTACAGTACACAGTAAAACATGTTGTTGATAATAGTATTATTTGAACTCTTTTCATATCTCCCATTTAGTCTAGCGGTTAGGATTCCTGGTTCTCACCCAGGCGGCCTGGGTTCAACTCCCGGTATGGGAAATAGGTTTCAAAAGTTTTCACGCCTGTATGTACACAAATTGGTTGTGTCAAAGTGATAGCTTTACATTTTATTTTTTCAGTGATAACCCCTAAATAATTTTTGGTTCATAAGAGTATTATTTTAAGTTAATTCATATCTCCCATATGGTCTAGCGGTTAGGAGTCCTGGTTTTCACCCAGGTGGCCCGTGTTCAACTCCCGGTATGGGAAAAAGCTTTCTAAAGTATTTGTATCCGTACTCACAGAAATTAGTATTGATAAAGTGATAGCTATATTATTTTTTTTTATATTTATTTCTTCAGTACTAATAATTTTACAGTACACACTAAAACATGTTGTTGATAATAGTATTATTTGAACTCTTTTCATATCTCCCATATAGTCTAGCGGTTAGGATTCCTGGTTTTTACCCAGGTGGCCTGGGTTCAACTCCCGGTAGGGGAAATAGCTTTCTAAAGTAATTTTATCTGTACTCACAGAAATTGGTATCGATAAAGTGATAGCTATATTATTTTTTTTATATTTATTTCTTCAGTACTATTAATTTTACAGTACACAGTAAAACATGTTGTTGATAATAGTATTATTTGAACTCTTTTCATATCTCCCATTTAGTCTAGCGGTTAGGATTCCTGGTTCTCACCCAGGCGGCCTGGGTTCAACTCCCGGTATGGGAAATAGGTTTCAAAAGTTTTCACGCCTGTATGTACACAAATTGGTTGTGTCAAAGTGATAGCTTTACATTTTATTTTTTCAGTGATAACCCCTAAATAATTTTTGGTTCATAAGAGTATTATTTTAAGTTAATTCATATCTCCCATATGGTCTAGCGGTTAGGATTCCTGGTTTTTACCCAGGTGGCCTGGGTTCAAATCCCGGTATGGGAAATAGCTTTCTAAAGTATTTTTATCCGTACTCACAGAAATTGGTATCGATAAAGTGATAGCTATATTATTTTTTTTTATATTTATTTCTTCAGTACTAATAATTTTACAGTACACAGTAAAATATGTTGTTGATAATAGTATTATTTGAACTCTTTTCATATCTCCCATATAGTCTAGCGGTTAGGATTCCTGGTTTTTACCCAGGTGGCCTGGGTTCAACTCCCGGTATGGGAAATAGGTTTCAAAAGCTTTCTCACCTGTATGTACACAAATTGGTTGTGTCAAAGTGATAGCTTTACATTTAGTTTTTTAGATTTTTTCAGTGATAACCCCTGAATATTTTTTGGTTCATAAGAGTATTATTTGAAGTTAATTCAAAACTCCCATATGGTCTAGCGGTTAGGATTCCTGGTTTTCACCCAGGTGGCCCGGGTTCAACTCCCGGTATGGGAAATAGCTTTCTAAAGTATTTTTATCCGTACTCACAGAAATTGGTATTGATAAAGTGATAGCTATATTATTATTTTTTATATTTATTTCTTCAGTACTAATAATTTTACAGTACACACTAAAACATGTTGTTGATAATAGTATTATTTGAACTCTTTTCATATCTCCCATATAGTCTAGCGGTTAGGAGTCCTGGTTTTCACCCAGGTGGCCCGTGTGCAACTCCCGGTATGGCAAAAAGCTTTCTAAAGTATTTGTATCCGTACTCACAGAATTTGGTATTGATAAAGTGATAGCTATTTTTTTTTATATTTATTTCTTCAGTACTAATAATTTTACAGTACACAGTAAAATATGTTGTTGATAATAGTATTATTTGAACTCTTTTCATATCTCCCATATAGTCTAGCGGTTAGGATTCCTGGTTCTCACCCAGGAGGCCCAGGATCAACTCCTGGTATGGGAAATAGGTTTCAAAAGCTTTCTCACCTGTATGTACACAAAATGGTTGTGTCAAAGTGATAGCTTTACATTTAATTTTTTAGATTTTTTCAGTGATAACCCCTAAATAATTTTTGGTTCATAAGAGTATTATTTGAAGTTAATTCATATCTCCCATATGGTCTAGCGGTTAGGATTCCTGGTTTTACCCAGGTGGCCTGGGTTCAACTCGGTATGGGAAATAGCTTTCTAAAGTATTTTTATCCGTACTCACAGAAATTGGTATCGATAAAGTGATAGCTATATTATTTTTTTTTTGTATTTATTTCTTCAGTACTAATAATTTTACAGTACACAGTAAAACATGTTGTTGATAATAGTATTATTTGAACTCTTTTCATATCTCCCATATAGTCTAGCGGTTAGGATTCCTGGTTCTCACCCAGGAGGCCCAGGATCAACTCCTGGTATGGGAAATAGGTTTCAAAAGCTTTCACCTGTATGTACACAAAATGGTTGTGTCAAAGTGATAGCTTTACATTTAAATTTTTAGATTTTTTCAGTGATAACCCCTGAATAATTTTTCGTTCATAAGAGTATTATTTGAAGTTAATTCATAACTCCCATATGGTCTAGTGGTTAGGATTCCTGGTTTTCACCCAGGTGTCCCGGGTTCAACTCCCGGTATGGGAAAAAGTTTTCTAAAGTATTTTTATCCGTACTCACAGAAATTGGTATTGATAAAGTGATAGCTATATTATTTTTTTATATTTATTTCTTCAGTACTAATAATTTTACAGTACACAGTAAAACATGTTGTTGATAATAGTATTATTTGAACTCTTTTCATATCTCCCATATAGTCTAGCGGTTAGGATTCCTGGTTCTCACCCAGGCGGCCCGGGTTCAACTCCCGGTATGGGAAATAGGTTTCAAAAGCTTTCTCACCTGTATGTACACAAATTGGCTGTGTCAAAGTGATAGCTTTACATTTAATTTTTAGATTTTTTTCATTGATAACCCTAAATAATTTTTGGTTCATAAGAGTATTATTTGAAGTTAATTCATATCTCCCATATGGTCTAGCGGTTAGGATTCCTGGTTTTTACCCAGGTGGCCTGGGTTCAACTCCCGGTATGGGAAATAGCTTTCTAAAGTATTTTTATCCGTACTCACAGAAATTGGTATAGATAAAGTGATAGCTATATTATTTTTTTATATTTATTTCTTCAGTACTAATAATTTTACAGTACACAGTAAAACATGTTGTTGATAATAGTATTATTTGAAAGCTTTTCATATCTCCCATATAGTCTAGCGGTTAGGATTCCTGGTTCTCACCCAGGCGGCCTGGGTTCAACTCCCGGTATGGGAAATAGGTATCAAAAGCTTTCTCACCTGTATGTACACAAATTGGCTGTGTCAAAGTGATAGCTTTACATTTAAATTTTTAGATTTTTTCATTGATAACCCCTAAATAATTTTTGGTTTATAAGAGTATTATTTGAAGTTAATTCATATCTCCCATATGGTCTAGCGGTTAGGATTCCTGGTTCTCACCCAGGTGGCCCGGGTTCAACTCCCGGTATGGGAAAAAAATTTCTAAAGTATTTTTATCCGTACTCACAGAAATTGGTATGGATAAAGTGATAGTTATATTATTTTTTTATATTTATTTCTTCAGTACTAATAATTTTACAGTACACAGTAAAATATGTTGTTGATAATAGTATTATTTGAACGCTTTTCATATCTCCCATATAGTCTAGCGGTTAGGATTCCTGGTTCTCACCCAGGAGGCCCGGGTTCAACTCCCGGTATGGGAAATAGGTTTCAAAAGCTTTCTCACCTGTATGTACACAAATTGGTTGTGTCAAAGAGATAGCTTTACATTTAATTTTTTTGATTTTTTCAGTGATAACCCCTAAATAATTTTTGGTTCATAAGAGTATTATTTGAAGTTAATTCATATCTCCCATATGGTCTAGCGGTTAGGATTCCTGGTTCTCACTCAGGCGGCCCGTGTTCATTTCCCGGTATGGGACATAGGTTTTAAAACCTTTCTCACCTGTATGTACACAAAATGGTTGTGTCAAAGTGATAGCTTTACATTTAAATGTTTAGATTGTTTCAGTGATAATCCCTGAATAATTTTTGGTTCATAAGAGTATTATTTGAAGTTAATTCAAAACTCCCATATGGTCTAGCGGTTAGGAGTCCTGGTTTTCACCCAGGTGGCCCGGGTTCAACTCGGTATGGGAAAAAAGCTTTCTAAAGTATTTGTATCCGTACTCACAGAAATTGGTATTGATAAAGTGATAGCTATTTTTTTTTATATTTATTTCTTCAGTACTAATAATTTTACAGTACACAGTAAAATATGTTGTTGATAATAGTATTATTTGAACTCTTTTCATATCTCCCATATAGTCTAGCGGTTAGGATTCCTGGTTCTCACCCAGGCGGCCGGTTCAACTCCCGGTATGGGAAATAGGTTTCAAAAGCTTTCTCACCTGTATGTACACAAATTGGTTGTGTCAAAGAGATAGCTTTACATTTAATTTTTTTGATTTTTTCAGTGATAACCCCTAAATATTTTTTGGTTCATAAGAGTATTATTTGAAGTTAATTCATATCTCCCTTATGGTCTAGCGGTTAGGATTCCTGGTTTTACCCAGGTGGCCTGGGTTCAACTCCGGTATGGGAAATAGCTTTCTAAAAGTAATTTTATCTGTACTCACAGAAATTGGTATCGATAAAGTGATAGCTATATTATTTTTTTATATTTATTTCTTCAGTACTATTAATTTTACAGTACACAGTAAAACATGTTGTTGATAATAGTATTATTTGAACTCTTTTCATATCTCCCATATAGTCTAGCGGTTAGGATTCCTGGTTCTCACCCAGGGGGCCTGGGTTCAACTCCCGGTATGGGAAATAGGTTTCAAAAGTTTTCACGCCTGTATGTACACAAATTGGTTGTGTCAAAGTGATAGCTTTACATTTTATTTTTTCAGTGATAACCCCTAAATATTTTTTGGTTCATAAGAGTATTATTTGAAGTTAATTCATATCTCCCTTATGGTCTAGCGGTTAGGATTCCTGGTTTTTACCCAGGTGGCCTGGGTTCAACTCCCGGTATGGGAAATAGCTTTCTAAAGTATTTTTATCTGTACTCACAGAAATCGGTATCGATAAAGTGATAGCTATATTATTTTTTTTTATATTTATTTCTTCAGGACTAATAATTTTACAGTACACAGTAAAACATGTTGTTGATAATAGTATTAATAGTATTATTTGAACTCTTTTCATATCTCCCATATAGTCTAGCGGTTAGGATTCCTGGTTCTCACCCAGGCGGCCCGGGTTCAACTCCCGGTATGGGAAATAGGTTTCAAAAGCTTTCTCACCTGTATGTACACAAATTGGTTGTGTCAAAGAGATAGCTTTACATTTAATTTTTTTGATTTTTTCAGTGATAACCCCTAAATATTTTTTGGTTCATAAGAGTATTATTTGAAGTTAATTCATATCTCCCTTATGGTCTAGCGGTTAGGATTCCTGGTTTTTACCCAGGTGGCCTGGGTTCAACTCCCGGTAGGGGAAATAGCTTTCTAAAGTAATTTTATCTGTACTCACAGAAATTGGTATCGATAAAGTGATAGCTATATTATTTTTTTTATATTTATTTCTTCAGTACTATTAATTTTACAGTACACAGTAAAACATGTTGTTGATAATAGTATTATTTGAACTCTTTTCATATCTCCCATATAGTCTAGCGGTTAGGATTCCTGGTTCTCACCCAGGCGGCCTGGGTTCAACTCCCGGTATGGGAAATAGGTTTCAAAAGTTTTCTCGCCTGTATGTACACAAATTGGTTGTGTCAAAGTGATAGCTTTACATTTTATTTTTTCAGTGATAACCCCTAAATATTTTTTGGTTCATAAGAGTATTATTTGAAGTTAATTCATATCTCCCTTATGGTCTAGCGGTTAGGATTCCTGGTTTTTACCCAGGTGGCCTGGGTTCAACTCCCGGTATGGGAAATAGCTTTCTAAAGTATTTTTATCTGTACTCACAGAAATCGGTATCGATAAAGTGATAGCTATATTATTTTTTTTTATATTTATTTCTTCAGGACTAATAATTTTACAGTACACAGTAAAACATGTTGTTGATAATAGTATTAATAGTATTATTTGAACTCTTTTCATATCTCCCATATAGTCTAGCGGTTAGGATTCCTGGTTCTCACCCAGGCGGCCTGGGTTCAACTCCCGGTATGGGAAATAGGTTTTAAAAGCTTTCTCACCTGTATGTACACAAAATGGTTGTGTCAAAGTGATAGCTTTACATTTAAATGTTTAGATTTTTTCAGTGATAACCCCTGAATAATTTTTGGTTCATAAGAGTATTATTTGAAGTTAATTCAAAACTCCCATATGGTCTAGCGGTTAGGAGTCCTGGTTTTCACCCAGGTGGCCCGGGTTCAACTCCCGGTATGGGAAAAAAGCTTTCTAAAGTATTTGTATCCGTACTCACAGAAATTGGTATTGATAAAGTGATAGCTATATTATTTTTTTATATTTATTTCTTCAGTACTAATAATTTTACAGTACACAGTAAAATATGTTGTTGATAATAGTATTATTTGAACTCTTTTCAAATCTCCCATATAGTCTAGCGGTTAGGATTCCTGGTTTTTACCCAGGTGGCCTGGGTTCAACTCCCGGTATGGGAAATAGGTTTCAAAAGCTTTCTCACCTGTATGTACACACATTGGTTGTGTCAAAGAGATAGCTTTACATTTAATTTTTTTGATTTTTTCAGTGATAACCCCTAAATATTTTTTGGTTCATAAGAGTATTATTTGAAGTTAATTCATATTTCCCTTATGGTCTAGCGGTTAGGATTCCTGGTTTTTACCCAGGTGGCCTGGGTTCAACTCCTGGTAGGGGAAATAGCTTTCTAAAGTAATTTTATCTGTACTCACAGAAATTGGTATCGATAAAGTGATAGCTATATTATTTTTTTTATATTTATTTCTTCAGTACTATTAATTTTACAGTACACAGTAAAACATGTTGTTGATAATAGTATTATTTGAACTCTTTTCATATCTCCCATTTAGTCTAGCGGTTAGGATTCCTGGTTCTCACCCAGGCGGCCTGGGTTCAACTCCCGGTATGGGAAATAGGTTTCAAAAGTTTTCACGCCTGTATGTACACAAATTGGTTGTGTCAAAGTGATAGCTTTACATTTTATTTTTTCAGTGATAACCCCTGAATAATTTTTGGTTCATAAGAGTATTATTTGAAGTTAATTCAAAACTCCCATATGGTCTAGCGGTTAGGATTCCTGGTTTTCACCCAGGTGGCCCGGGTTCAACTCCCGGTATGGGAAATAGCTTTCTAAAGTATTTTTATCCGTACTCACAGAAATTGGTATTGATAAAGTGATAGCTATATTATTTTTTATTTCTTCAGTACTAATAATTTTACAGTACACACTAAAACATGTTGTTGATAATAGTATTATTTGAACTCTTTTCATATCTCCCATATAGTCTAGCGGTTAGGATTCCTGGTTCAACTCGGTATGGCAAAAAGCTTTCTAACACAGAATTTGGTATTGATAAAGTGATAGCTATTTTTTTTTATATTTATTTCTTCAGTACTAATAATTTTACAGTACACAGTAAAATATGTTGTTGATAATAGTATTATTTGAACTCTTTTCATATCTCCCATATAGTCTAGTGGTTAGGATTCCTGGTTTTTACCCAGGTGGCCTGGGTTCAACTCCCGGTATAGGAAATAGGTTTCAAAAGCTTTCTCACCTGTATGTACACAAATTGGTTGTGTCAAAGAGATAGCTTTACATTTAATTTTTTTGATTTTTTCAGTGATAACCCCTAAATATTTTTTGGTTCATAAGAGTATTATTTGAAGTTAATTCATATCTCCCTTATGGTCTAGCGGTTAGGATTCCTGTTTTTTACCCAGGTGGCCTGGGTTCAACTCCCGGTATGGGAAATAGCTTTCTAAAGTATTTTTATCTGTACTCACAAATCGTATCGATAAAGTGATAGCTATATTATTTTTTTTTATATTTATTTCTTCAGGACTAATAATTTTACAGTACACAGTAAAACATGTTGTTGATAATAGTATTAATAGTATTATTTGAACTCTTTTCATATCTCCCATATAGTCTAGTGGTTAGGATTCCTGGTTCTCACCCAGGCGGCCCGGGTTCAACTCCCGGTATGGGAAATAGGTTTCAAAAGCTTTCTCACCTGTATGTACACAAAATGGTTGTGTCAAAGTGATAGCTTTACATTTATTTTTTTAGATTTTCTCAGTGATAACCCCTAAATAATTTTTGGTTCATAAGAGTATTATTTGAGGTTAATTCATATCTCCCATATGGTCTAGCGGTTAGGATTCCTGGTTCTCACCCAGGTGGCCAGGGTTCAACTCCAGGTATGGGAAATAGGTTTCAAAAGTTTTCACGCCTGTATGTACACAAATTGGTTGTGTCAAAGTGATAGCTTTACATTTAATTTTTTCAGTGATAACCCCTAAATAATTTTTGGTTCATAAGAGTATTATTTTAAGTTAATTCATATCTCCCATATAGTCTAGCGGTTAGGATTCCTGGTTCTCACCCAGGTGACCCGGGTTCAACTCCAGGTATGGGAAATAGGTTTCAAAAGCTTTCTCACCTGTGTGTACACAAATTGGTTGTGTCAAAGTGATATTTTTTCAGTGATAACCCCTGAATAATTTTTGGTTCATAAGAGTATTATTTGAAGTTAATTCCTATCTCCCATATGGTCTAGCGGTTAGGATTCCTGGTTTTTACCCAGGTGGCCTCGGTTCAACTCCCGGTATGGGAAATAGGTTTCAAAAGCTTTCTCACCTGTATGTACACAAATTGGTTGTGTCAAAGCGATAGCTTTACATTTAATTTTTTAGATTTTTTCAGTGATAACCCCTAAATATTTTTTGGTTCATAAGAGTATTATTTGAAGTTAATTCATATCTCCCTTATGGTCTAGCGGTTAGGATTCCTGGTTTTTACCCAGGTGGCCTGGGTTCAACTCGGTATCTTGAAATAGCTTTCTAAAGTATTTTTATCCGTACTCACAGAAATTGGTATCGATAAAGTGATAGCTATATTATTTTTTTTTATATTTATTTCTTCAGTACTAATAATTTTACAGTACACAGTAAAACATGTTGTTGATAATAGTATTATTTGAACTCTTTTCATATCTCCCATATAGTCTAGCGGATAGGATTCCTGGTTCTCACCCAGGGGGCCCGGGTTCAACTCCCGGTATGGGAAATAGGTTTCAAAAGTTTTCACGCCTGTATGTACACAAATTGGTTGTGTCAAAGTGATAGCTTTACATTTAATTTTTTCAGTGATAACCCCTAAATAATTTTGGGTTCATAAGAGTATTATTTGAAGTTAAATCATATCTCCCATATGGTCTAGCGGTTAGGATTCCTGGTTTTTACCCAGGTGGCCCGGGTTCATCTCCCGGTATGGGAAATAGCTTTCTAAAGTATTTTTATCCGTACTCACAGAAATTGGTATCGATAAAGTGATAGCTATATTATTTTTTTTTATATTTATTTCTTCAGTACTAATAATTTTACAGTACACAGTAAAACATGTTGTTGATAATAGTATTATTTGAACTCTTTTCATATCTCCCATATAGTCTAGCGGTTAGGATTCCTGGTTCTCACCCAGGTGGCCCGGGTTCAACTCCCGGTATGGGAAATAGGTTTCAAAAGCTTTCCCACCTGTATGTACACAAATTGGTTGTGTCAAAGTGATATTTTTTCAGTGATAACCCCTGAATAATTTTTGGTTCATAAGAGTATTATTTGAAGTTAATTCAAAACTCCCATATGGTCTAGTGGTTAGGATTCCTGGTATTCACCCAGGTGGCCCGGGTTCAACTCCCGGTATGGGAAATAGCTTTCTTTTGTTTTAAGTGATAACCCCTCAATACATTTTGCTTCATAAGAGTATTATTTGAAGCTCTTTCAAATCTCCCATATGGTCTAGCGGTTAGGATTCCTGGTTCCCACCCAGGCGGCCCGGGTTCAACTCCCGTTATGGTAAATAGGTTTCAAAAGCTTTCTCACCTGTATGTACACAAATTGGTTGTGTCAAAGAGATAGCTTTACATTTAAATTTTTAGATTTTTTCAGTGATAACCCCTGAATAATTTTTGGTTCATACGAGTATTATTTGAAGTTAATTCAAAACTCCCATATGGTCTAGTGGTTAGGATTCCTGGTTTTCACCCAGGTGGCCCGGGTTCAACTCCCGGTATGGGAAAAAACTTTCTAAAGTATTTTTATCCGTACTCACAGAAATTGGTATTGATAAAGTGATAGCTATATTATTTTTTTTATATTCATTTCTTCAGTACTAATAATTTTACAGTACACAGTAAAACATGTTGTTGATAATAGTATTATTTGAACTCTTTTCATATCTCCCATATAGTCTAGCGGTTAGGATTCCTGGTTCTCACCCAGGCGTAGTTCTCACCCCATAGCTATATTATTTTTTTATATTCATTTCTTCAGTACTAATAATTTTACAGTACACAGTAAAACATGTTGTTGATAATAGTATTATTTGAACTCTTTTCATATCTCCCATATAGTCTAGCGGTTAGGATTCCTGGTTCTCACCCAGGCGGCCCGGGTTCAACTCCCGGTATGGGAAATAGGTTTCAAAAGCTTTCTCATCTGTATGTACACAAATTGGTTGTTTCAAAGTGATAGCTTTACATTTAATTTTTTTGATTTTTTTCAGTGATAAACCCTAAATAATTTTTGGTTCATAAGAGTATTATTTGAAGTTAATTCATATTTCCCATATGGTCTAGCGGTTAGGATTCCTGGTTTTTACCCAGGTGGCCTGGGTTCAACTCCCGGTATGGGAAATAGATTTCTAAAGTATTTTTATCCGTACTCACAGAAATTGGTATGGATAAAGTCATAGCTATATTATTTTTTTATATTTATTCATTCAGTACTAATAATTTTACAGTACACAGTAAATCATGTTGTTGATAATGGTATTATTTGAACTCTATTCAAATCTCCTGTATAGTCTAGAGGTTAGGATTCCTGGTTCTCGCCCAGGCGGCCCGGGTTCAACTCCTGGTATGGGAAATAGGTTTCAAAAGCTTTTTCACCTGTATGTACACAAATTGGTTGTGTCAAAGTGATAGCTTTACATTTAAATTTTTTGATTTTTTCAGTGAATACCCTGAATAATTTTTGGTTCATAAGAGTATTATTTGAAGTTAAATCTTGGCCCAGGTTCAACTCCCGGTATGGGAAAAAGCTTTCTAAAGTATTTTAATCCGTACTCACAGAAATTGGTATGGGAAATAGGTTTCAAAAGCTTTCCCACCTGCATGTACACAAATTGGTCGTGTCAAAGTGTTAGCTATTCATTTAGTTTTTTTAAGTGATAACCCCTCAATACATTTTGCTTCATAAGAGTATTATTTGAAGCTCTTTCAATTCTCCCATATGGTCTAGCGGTAAGGATTCCTGGTTCTCACCCAGGCGGCCCGGGTTCAACTCCCGGTATGGGAAATAGGTTTCAAAAGCTTTCTCACCTGTATGTACACAAAATGCTTGTGTCAAAGTGATAGCTTTACATTTAAATTTTAGATTTTTTTTCAGTGATAACCCCTGAATAATTTTTCGTTCATACGAGTATTATTTGAAGTTAATTCAAAACTCCCATATGGTCTAGTGGTTAGGATTCCTGGTTTTCACCCAGGTGGCCCGGGTTCAACTCCCGGTATGGGAAAAAACTTTCTAAAGTATTTTTATCCGTACTCACAGAAATTGGTATTGATAAAGTGATAGCTATATTATTTTTTATTTCTTCAGTACTAATAATTTTACAGTACACACTAAAACATGTTGTTGATAATAGTATTATTTGAACTCTTTTCAAATCTCCCATATAGTCTAGCGGTTAGGATTCCTGGTTCTCACCCAGGCGTAGTTCTCACCCCATAGCTATATTATTTTTTTATATTCATTTCTTCAGTACTAATAATTTTACAGTACACAGTAAAACATGTTGTTGATAATAGTATTATTTGAACTCTTTTCATATCTCCCATATAGTCTAGCGGTTAGGATTCCTGGTTCTCACCCAGGCGGCCCGGGTTCAACTCCCGGTATGGGAAATAGGTTTCAAAAGCTTTCTCATCTGTATGTACACAAATTGGTTGTTTCAAAGTGATAGCTTTACATTTAATTTTTTTGATTTTTTCAGTGATAACGCCTAAATAATTTTTGGTTCATAAGAGTATTATTTGAAGTTAATTCATATTTCCCATATGGTCTAGCGGTTAGGATTCCTGGTTTTTACCCAGGTGGCCTGGGTTCAACTCCCGGTATGGGAAATAGATTTCTAAAGTATTTTTATCCGTACTCACAGAAATTGGTATGGATAAAGTCATAGCTATATTATTTTTTTATATTTATTCATTCAGTACTAATAATTTTACAGTACACAGTAAATCATGTTGTTGATAATGGTATTATTTGAACTCTATTCAAATCTCCTGTATAGTCTAGAGGTTAGGATTCCTGGTTCTCGCCCAGGCGGCCCGGGTTCAACTCCTGGTATGGGAAATAGGTTTCAAAAGCTTTTTCACCTGTATGTACACAAATTGGTTGTGTCAAAGTGATAGCTTTCCATTTAAATTTTTAGATTTTTTCAGTGACAACCCCTAAATAATTTTTGGTTCATAAGAGTATTATTTGAAGTTAAATCTTGGCCCAGGTTCAACTCCCGGTATGGGAAAAAGCTTTCTAAAGTATTTTAATCCGTACTCACAGAAATTGGTATGGGAAATAGGTTTCAAAAGCTTTCCCACCTGCATGTACACAAATTGGTCGTGTCAAAGTGTTAGCTATTCATTTAGTTTTTTGTAAGTGATAACCCCTCAATACATTTTGCTTCATAAGAGTATTATTAGAAGCTCTTTCAAATCTCCCATATGGTCTAGCGTTTAGGATTCCTGGTTCTCACCCAGGCGGCCCGGGTTCAACTCCCGGTATGGGAAATAGGTTTCAAAAGCTTTCTCACCTGTATGTACACAAAATGGTTGTGTCAAAGTGATAGCTTTACATTTAAATTTTTAGATTTTTTCAGTGATAACCCCTGAATAATTTTTCGTTCATACGAGTATTATTTGAAGTTAATTCAAAACTCCCATATGGTCTAGTGGTTAGGATTCCTGGTTTTCACCCAGGTGGCCCGGGTTCAACTCCCGGTATGGGAAAAAACTTTCTAAAGTATTTTTATCCGTACTCACAGAAATTGGTATTGATAAAGTGATAGCTATATTATTTTTTTTATATTCATTTCTTCAGTACTAATAATTTTACAGTACACAGTAAAACATGTTGTTGATAATAGTATTATTTGAACTCTTTTCAAATCTCCCATATAGTCTAGCGGTTAGGATTCCTGGTTCTCACCCAGGCGTAGTTCTCACCCCGTAGCTATATTATTTTTTTATATTCATTTCTTCAGTACTAATAATTTTACA
>JAYMGU010000052.1:0-45465 GCA_036178185.1 Liparis tanakae
TCTCATAGATTGTTTCCTACTTTTTATTTCTTGCACTCTCACAGGCTCTGTGGTGAAATGGATAGCGCGTTGGACTTCTAGTTAGGCTCTAAGAAAGCAATACAAAGGTTGTGGGTTTGAGTCCCACCAGAGTTGAACTTTAGGTATTGGAATAATCTCGTTGGCAGTTTCATGTGTTGTTTTTCTGAGTATTTCACTAACTCTGTGGTGCAATGGTTAGCGCGTTGGACATCTAGTTAGGCTCTAAGAAAGAGATTAAAAGGTTGTGTGTTTGAGTCCCACCAGAGTTGACCTTTAGGTATTGTATTTAATAGTGGACCTTTAAACTTCAAATTGGAATAATCTCATAGATTGTTTCCTACTTTTTATTTCTTGCACTCTCACAGGCTCTGTGGCGCAATGGATAGCGCGTTGGACTTCTGGTTAGGCCCAAAGAAAGAGATTCAAAGGTTGTGGGTTTGAGTCCACCAGAGTTGAACTTTAGGAATTGGAATAATCTCGTCGGTAGTTTCATGTGTTGTTTTTCTAAAAATATTACAACCTCTGTGGCGCAATGGTTAGCATTTTGGTCTTCTAGTTAGGCTCTAAGAAAAAGATTCAAAGGTTGTGGGTTCGAGTCCCACCAGAGTTGACCTTTAGGTATTGTATTTAATAGTGGACCTTTAAACTTCAAATCAGAGTAATCTCATAGATTGTTTCCTACATTTTATTTCATCCACTCTCACTGGCTCTGTGGCGCAATGGATAGCGCGTTGGACTTCTAGTTAGGCTCTAAGAAAGAGATTCAAAGGTTGTGGGTTCGAGTCCCACCAGAGTTGAAATTTAGGTATTGGAATAATCTCGTCGGCAGTTTCATGTGTTGTTTTTCTGAGTAATTCACTAGCTCTGTGGCGCAATGGATAGCGCGTTGGACTTCTAGTTACGCTCTAAGAAAGAGATTCAAAGGTTGTGGGTTCGAGTCCCACCAGAGTTGACCTTAAGGTACTGGATGTAATAGTGGACCTTTAAACTTCAAATTGGAATAATCTCATAGATTGTTTCCTACATTTCATTTCTTGCACTCTCAATGGCTCTGTGGCGAAATGGGTAGTGCCTTGGACTTCTAGTTAGGCTCTAACAAAGCAATTCAAAGGTTGTGGGTTCAAGTCCCACCAGAGTTGAACTTTAGGTATTGGAATAATCTCGTCCGCAGTTTCATGTGTTGTTTTTCTAAAAATATTACAACCTCTGTGGCGCAATGGATAGCGAGTTGGTCCTCTAGTTAGGCTCTAAGAAAAAGATTCAAAGGTTGTGGGTTCGAGTCCGACCTGAGTATAATGTTGGGAATTGGAATAATCTCGTCGACTGTTTCATGTGTTGTTTTTCTGAGAATTTCACTATTTCTGTGGTGCAATGGATAGTACGTAGGTCTACTAGTTAGGCTCAAAGAAAGTGTTTCAAAGGTTGTGGGTTCGAGTCCCACCAGAGTCGTCCTATAGGTATTGGATTTAATAGTGGACCTTTAAACTTCAAATCAGAGTAATCTCATAGATTGTTTCCTACATTTTATTTCATCCACTCTCACTGGCTCTGTGGCGCAATGGATAGCGCGTTGGACTTCTAGTTAGGCTCTAAGAAAGAGATTCAAAGGTTGTGGGTTCGAGTCCCACCAGAGTTGAAATTTAGGTATTGGAATAATCTCGTCGGCAGTTTCATGTGTTGTTTTTCTGAGTAATTCACTAGCTCTGTGGTGCAATGGATAGCGCGTTGGACTTCTAGTTACGCTCTAAGAAAGAGATTCAAAGGTTGTGGGTTCGAGTCCCACCAGAGTTGACCTTAAGGTACTGGATGTAATAGTGGACCTTTAAACTTCAAATTGGAATAATCTCATAGATTGTTTCCTACATTTCATTTCTTGCACTCTCAATGGCTCTGTGGCGAAATGGGTAGTGCCTTGGACTTCTAGTTAGGCTCTAACAAAGCAATTCAAAGGTTGTGGGTTCAAGTCCCACCAGAGTTGAACTTTAGGTATTGGAATAATCTCGTCCGCAGTTTCATGTGTTGTTTTTCTAAAAATATTACAACCTCTGTGGCGCAATGGATAGCGAGTTGGTCCTCTAGTTAGGCTCTAAGAAAAAGATTCAAAGGTTGTGGGTTCGAGTCCGACCTGAGTATAATGTTGGGAATTGGAATAATCTCGTCGACTGTTTCATGTGTTGTTTTTCTGAGAATTTCACTATTTCTGTGGTGCAATGGATAGTACGTAGGTCTACTAGTTAGGCTCAAAGAAAGTGTTTCAAAGGTTGTAGGTTCAAGTCCCACCAGAGTTGTCCTATAGTTATTGGATTTAATAGTGGACCTTTAAACTTCAAATCAGAGTAATCTCATAGATTGTTTCCTACATTTTATTTCTTGCACTCTCACTGGCTCTGTGGTGCAATGGCTAGTGTGTTGGACTTCTAGTTAGGCTCCAAGAAAGAGATTCAAAGGTTGTGGGTTCGAGTCCCACCTGAGTATAATGTTAGGAATTGGAATAATCTCGTCGGCAGTTTCATGTGTTGTTTTTCTAAAAATATTACAACCTCTGTGGCGCAATGGATAGTGCGTTGGTCTTCTAGTTAGGCTCTAAGAAAGAGTTTCAAAGGTTGTGGGTTCGAGTCCCACCAGAGTTGACCTTTAGGTATAGTGGACCTGTAAACTTCAAATTGGAATAATCTCATAGATAGTTTCATGCATTTTATTTCATCCACTCTCACTGGCTCTGTGGCGCAATGGATAGCGCGTTGGACTTCTAGTTAGGCTCTAAGAAAGAGTTTTAAAGGTTGTGGGTTCGAGTCCCATCAGAGTTGAACTTTAGGTATTGGAATAATCTCGTCGGCAGTTTCATGTGTTGTTTTTCTAAAAATATAACAACCTCTGTGGTGCAATGGATAGCGCGTTGGTCTTCTAGTTAGGCTCTAAGAAAAAGATTCAAAGGTTGTGGGTTTGACTCCCACCAGTGTTGAACTTTAGGAATTGGAATAATCTCGTCGACTGTTTCATGTGTTGTTTTTCTGAGAATTTCACTACCTCTGTGGTGCAATGGTTAGTACGTAGGTCTACTAATTAGGCTCAAAGAAAGCGTTTCAAAGGTTGTGGGTTTGAGTCCCACCAGAGTTGTCCTATAGGTATTGGATTTAATAGTGGACCTTTAAACTTCAAATCAGAGTAATCTCATAGATTGTTTCCTAAATTTTATTTCGTCCAATCTCACTGGCTCTGTGGCGCAATGGATAGAGCGTTGGACTTCTAGTTAGGCTCTAAGAAAGCAATTCAAAGGTTGTGGGTTCGAGTCCCACCTGAGTATAACGTTAGGAATTGGAATAATCTCGTCGACTGTTACATGTCTTGTTTTTCTGAGAATTGCACTATTTCTGTGGTGCAATGGATAGTACCTAGGTCTACTAGTTAGGCTCAAAGAAAGTGTTTCAAAGGTTGTGGGTTCAAGTCCCACCAGAGTTGTCCTATAGGTATTGGATTTAATAGTCGACCTTTAAACTTCAAATCAGAGTAATCTCATAGATTGTTTCCTACATTTTATTTCTTGCACTCTCAATGGATCTGTGGTGCAATGGATAGTGTGTTGGACTTCTAGTTAGGCTCCGAGAAAGAGATTCAAAGGTTGTGGGTTCGAGTCCCACCTGAGTATAATGTTAGGAATTGGAATAATCTCGTCGGCAGTTTCATGTGTTGTTTTTCTAAAAATATTACAACCTCTGTGGCGCAATGGATAGCGTGTTGGTCTTCTAGTTAGGCTCTAAGAAAAATATTCAAAGGTTGTGGGTTCGAGTCCCACCTGAGTATAATGTTAGGAATTGGAATAATCTCGTCGACTGTTTCATGTGTTGTTTTTCTGAGCAATTCACAAGCTCTGTGGCGCAATGCATAGCGCGTTGGTCTTTTAGTTAGGCTCTAAGAAAGAGATTCAAAGGTTGTGGGTTTGAGTTCCACCAGAGTTGACCTTTAGGTATTGTATTTAATAGTGGACCTTTAAACTTCAAATTGGAATAATCTCATAGATAGTTTCATGCATTTTATTTCATCCACTCTCACTGGCTCTGTGGCGCAATGGATAGCGTGTTGGACTTCTAGTTAGGCTCTAAGAAAGAGATTCAAAGGTTGTGGGTTCGAGTCCCACCAGAGTTGACCTTTAGGTATTGTATTTAATAGTGGACCTTTAAACTTCAAATTGGAATAATCTCATAGATTGTTTGCTACATTTTATTTCTTGCACTCTCAATGGCTCTGTGGCGAAATGCATAGTGCGTTGGACTTCTAGTTAGGCTCTAACAAAGCAATTCAAAGGTTGTGGGTTCGAGTCCCACCAGAGTTGAACTTTAGGTATTGGAATAATCTCGTCGGCAGTTTCATGTGTTGTTTTTCTAAAAATATTACAACCTCTTTGGCGCAATGGATAGTGCGTTGGACTTCTGGTTAGGCCCAAAGAAAGAGATTCAAAGGTTGTGGGTTTGACTCCCACCAGAGTTGAACTTTAGGAATTGGAATATTCTCGTCGGTAGTTTCATGTGTTTTTTTTCTAAAAATATTACAACCTCTGTGGCGCAATGGTTAGCGTGTTGGTCTTCTAGTTAGGCTCTAAGAAAAAGATTCAAAGGTTGTGGGTTCGAGTCCCACCAGAGTTGACCTTTAGGTATTGTATTTAATAGTGGACCTTTAAACTTCAAATTGGAATAATCTCATAGATTGTTTGCTACATTTTATTTCTTGCACTCTCAATGGCTCTGTGGCGAAATGCATAGTGCGTTGGACTTCTAGTTAGGCTCTAACAAAGCAATTCAAAGGTTGTGGGTTCGAGTCCCACCAGAGTTGAACTTTAGGTATTGGAATAATCTCGTCGGCAGTTTCATGTGTTGTTTTTCGAGAATTTCACTAGCTCTGTGGTGCAATGGATAGTGTGTTGGTCTTCCAGTTAGGCTCCAAGAAAGAGATTCAAAAGTTGTGGGTTCGAGTCCCACCTGAGTATAATGTTAGGAATTGGAATAATCTCGTCGACTGTTTCATGTGTTGTTTTTCTGAAAATTTCACTAGCTCTGTGGTGCAATGGATTGCGCGTTGGACTTCTAGTTAGGCTCTACGAAAGCTATTCAAAGGTTGTGGGTTCGAGTCCCACCAGAGTTGAAGTTTAGGTATTGGAATAATCTGTTGGCAGTTTCATGTGTTGTTTTTCTCAGAAATTCTAATTTGATAGTGGTGGACTTGGTAAAGCGCGTTGGACTTAGTTAGGCTCTAAGAAAGAGATTCAAGGTTGTGGGTTTCGAGTCCCAGGAGTTAGTTGACCTTTAGGTATTGGATTTAATTGGACTTAATTTATCAGTGTATCTTTATAATCTAGATTGTTTTTTCCATTTTTTTTTTTTTTTTTTTATCACTGGCTCTGTGGTGCATTTGGACTTCTTGTTGGACTTCTAGTTTTAGTCTAGTTGATTCAATTCAAAGGTTGTGGGTTCGAGTCCACCAGAGACCTTAGGTATTTAATAGTTAGTGGACCTTAAACTTTAAATTAAAATGGAATAATATCATATTTCATTTTTTTTATTTCATCCACTCTCACTGGCTCTGTGGGCGCATGGAATGGCGTTGTTGGACTTCTAGTTAGTAAGAAGAAAGAAAGAAGGTTTGTGGGTGGGGTCCACCCCACCAGAACTTTTAGGTATTTAGAAAAAATAATCGGCAGTTTGTTTTGTGTGTTTTTTTAAAAAAAATATTAACCTCTGGCTGCAAATGGATATAGCGGTTGGTCTCTAGTAGGGCTCTAAGAAAAAGATTCAAAGGTTGTGGGTCGAGTCCCACCTGAGTATAATGTTAGGAATTGGAATAATTCTGACTGTTTCATGTGTTGTTTTTCTGAAAATTTCACTAGCTCTGTGGTGCAATGGATTTGCGTTTGGACTTCTAGTTAGGCTCTCGAAAGCTATTCAAAGGTTGTGGGTTCGAGTCCCACCAGAGTTGAAGTTTAGGTATTGGAATAATCTTGGCAGTTTCATGTGTTGTTTTCTGAGTGAGTAAATTCAGAAGCTCTGTGGGAATGGATAAGATTTTTAGTTAGGCTCTAAGAAAGAGATTCAAAGGTTGTGGGTTCGAGTCCCACCAGAATTGACCTTTAGGTCTTGGATTTAATAGTGGACCTTTAACTTCAAATCAGAGTAATCTCATAGATTGTTTCCTACATTTTATTTCGTGCACTATCACTGGCTCTGTGGTGCATTGGATAGTGTGTTGGACTTCTAGTTTGGCTCTAACAATGAGATTCAAAGGTTGTGGGTTCGAGTCCCACCAGAGTTGACCTTTAGGTATTTAATAGTGGACCTTTAAACTTTAAATTGGAATAATCTCATAGATAGTTTCATACATTTTATTTCATCCACTCTCACTGGCTCTGTGGCGCAATGGATAGCGCGTTGGACTTCTAGTTAGGCTCTAAGAAAGAGATTCAAAGGTTGTGGGTTCGAGTCCCACCAGAGTTGAACTTTAGGTATTTAGAATAATCTCGTCGGCAGTTTCATGTGTTGTTTTTCTAAAAATATTACAACCTCTGTGGCGCAATGGATAGCGCGTTGGTCTTCTAGTTAGGCTCTAAGAAAGAGATTCAAAGGTTGTGGGTTCGAGTCCCACCAGAGTTGAACTTTAGGTATTTAGAATAATCTCGTCGGCAGTTTCATGTGTTTTTTTTCTAAAAATATTACAACCTCTGTGGCGCAATGGTTAGCGTGTTGGTCTTCTAGTTAGGCTCTAAGAAAAAGATTCAAAGGTTGTGGGTTCGAGTCCCACCAGAGTTGACCTTTAGGTATTGTATTTAATAGTGGACCTTTAAACTTCAAATTGGAATAATCTCATAGATTGTTTGCTACATTTTATTTCTTGCACTCTCAATGGCTCTGTGGCGAAATGCATAGTGCGTTGGACTTCTAGTTAGGCTCTAACAAAGCAATTCAAAGGTTGTGGGTTCGAGTCCCACCAGAGTTGAACTTTAGGTATTGGAATAATCTCGTCGGCAGTTTCATGTGTTGTTTTTCTAAAAATATTACAACCTCTTTGGCGCAATGGATAGTGCGTTGGTCTTCTAGTTAGGCTCTAAGAAAAAGATTCAAAGGTTGTGAGTTCGAGTCCCACCTGAGTATAATGTTAGGAATTGGAATAATCTCGTCGACTGTTTCATGTGTTGTTTTTCTGAGAATTTCACAATTTCTGAGGTGCAATGGATAGTACGTAGGTCTACTAGTTAGGCTCAAAGAAAGTGTTTCAAAGGTTGTTGGTTTGAGTCCCACCAGAGTCGACCTATAGGTATTGGATTTAATAGTGGACCTTTAAACTTCAAATCAGAGTAATCTCATAGATTGTTTCCTACATTTTATTTCTTGCACTCTCACTGGCTCTGTGGTGCAATGGATAGCGCGTTGGACTTCTAGTTAGGCTCTAACCATGAGATTCAAAGTTTGTGAGTTCGAGTCCCACCAGAGTTGACCTTTAGGTATTGGAATAATCTCGTCGGCAGTTTCATGTGTTGTTTTTCCGAGAATTTCACTAGCTCTGTGGTGCAATGGATAGTGTGTTGGTCTTCCAGTTAGGCTCCAAGAAAGAGATTCAAAAGTTGTGGGTTCGAGTCCCACCTGAGTATAATGTTAGGAATTGGAATAATCTCGTCGGCAGTTTCATGTGTTGTTTTTCTAAAAATATTACAACCTCTGTGGCGCAATGGATAGCGTGTTGGTCTTCTAGTCAGGCTCTAAGAAAAATATTCAAAGGTTGTGGGTTCGAGTCCCACCTGAGTATAATGTTAGGAATTGGAATAATCTCGTCGACTGTTTCATGTGTTGTTTTTCTGAAAATTTCACTAGCTCTGTGGTGCAATGGATTGCGCGTTGGACTTCTAGTTAGGCTCTACGAAAGCTATTCAAAGGTTGTGGGTTCGAGTCCCACCAGAGTTGAAGTTTAGGTATTGGAATAATCTCGTTGGCAGTTTCATGTGTTGTTTTTCTGAGTAATTCAGAAGCTCTGTGGCGCAATGGATAGCGCGTTGGACTTTTAGTTAGGCTCTAACAAAGCAATTCAAAGGTTGTGGGTTCGAGTCCCACCAGAGTTGAACTTTAGGTATTGGAATAATCTCGTCGGCAGTTTCATGTGTTGTTTTTCTGAGTATTTCACTAGCTCTGTGGCGCAATGGATAGCGCGTTGGATTTCTAGTTAGGCTCTAAGAAAGAGATTCAAAGGTTGTGGGTTCGAGTCCCACCAGAGTTGACCTTTAGGTATTGTATTTATTAGTGGACCTTTAAACTTCAAATTGGAATAATCTCATATATAGTTTCATATATTTTATTTCATCCACTCTCATTGGCTCTGTGGCGCAATGGATAGCGCGTTGGACTTCTAGTTAGGCTCTTAGAAAGAGATTCAAAGGTTGTGGGTTTGAGTCCCACCAGAGTTGAACTTTAGGTATTGGAATAATCTCGTCGGCAGTTTCATGTGTTGTTTTTCTGAGAATGTCACTACCTCTGTGGCGCAATGGATAGTACGTAGGTCTACTAATTAGGCTCAAAGAAAGCGTTTCAAAGGTTATGGGTTCGAGTCCCACCAGAGTTGTCCTATAGGTATTGTAATTAATAGTGGACCTTTAAACTTCAAATCAGAGTAATCTCATAGATTGTTTCCTACATTTTATTTCTTGCTCTCTCAATGGCTCTGTGGTGCAATGGATAGTGTGTTGGACTTCTAGTTTGGCTCTAACAATGAGATTCAAAGGTTGTGGGTTCGAGTCCCACCAGAGTTGACCTTTAGGTATTTAATAGTGGACCTTTAAACTTCAAATTGGAATAATCTCATAGATAGTTTCATACATTTTATTTCATCTACTCTCACTGGCTCTGTGGTGCAATGGATAGTGCGTTGGACTTCTAGTTAGGCTCTAAGAAAGAGATTCAAAGGTTGTGGGTTCGAGTCCCACCAGAGTTGACCTTTAGGTATTGTATTTAATAGTGGACCTTTAAACTTCAAATTGAAATAATCTCATAGATTGTTTCCTACATTTTATTTCTTGCACTCTCAATGGCTCTGTGGCGAAATGGATAGTGCGTTGGACTTCTAGTTAGGCTCTAACAAAGCAATTCAAAGGTTGTGGGTTCGAGTCCCACCAGAGTTGAACTTTAGGTATTGGAATAATCTCGTCCGCAGTTTCATGTGTTGTTTTTCTGAGTATTTCACTAGCTCTGTGGCGCAATGGATAGAGCGTTGGACGTCTAGTTAGGCTCTAAGAAAGAGATTCAAAGGTTGTGGGTTTGAGTCCCACCAGAGTTGACCTTTAGGTATTGTATTTAATAGTGGACCTTTAAACTTCAAATTGGAATAATCTCATAGATAGTTTCATGCATTTTATTTCTTCCACTCTCAATGGCTCTTTGGCGCAATGGATAGCGCGTTGGACTTCTAGTTAGGCTCTAAGAAAGAGATTCAAAGGTTGTGGGTTCGAGTCCCACCAGAGTTGCCCTTTAGGTATTGTATTTAATAGTGGACCTTTAAACTTCAAATTGGAATAATCTCATAGATTGTTTCCTACATTTTATTTATTGCACTCTCAATGGCTCTGTGGCGAAATGGATAGTGCGTTGGACTTCTAGTTAGGCTCTAACAAAGCAATTCAAAGGTTGTGGGTTCGAGTCCCACCAGAGTTGAACTTTAGGTATTGGAATAATCTCGTCCGCAGTTTCATGTGTTGTTTTTCTAAAAATATTACAACCTCTGTGGCGCAATGGATAGCGCGTTGGTCTTCTAGTTAGGCTCTAAGAAAAAGATTCAAAGGTTGTGGGTTCGAGTCCCACCTGAGTATAATGTTAGGAATTGGAATAATCTTGTCGACTGTTTCATGTGTTGTTTTTCTGAGAATTTCACAATTTCTGTGGTGCAATGGATAGTACGTAGGTCTACTAGTTACGCTCAAAGAAAGTGTTGTGGGTTTGAGTCCCACCAGTGTTGAACTTTAGGTATTGGAATAATCTCGTCGGCAGTTTCATGTGTTGTTTTTCTGAGTATTTCACTAGCTCTGTGGCGCAATGGATAGCGCGTTGGACTTCTAGTTAGGCTCTAAGAAAGAGATTCAAAGGTTGTGGGTTCGAGTCCCACCAGTGTTGACCTTTAGGTATTGTATTTAATAGTGGACCTTTAAACTTCAAATTGGAATAATCTCATAGATAGTTTCATACATTTTATTTCACCCACTCTCACTGGCTCTGTGGCGCAATGGATAGCGCGTTGGACTTCTAGTTAGGCTCTAAGAAAGAGATTCAAAGGTTGTGGGTTCGAGTCCCACCAGAGTTGACCTTTAGGTATTGTATTTAATAGTGGACCTTTAAACTTCAAATTGGAATAATCTCATAGATTGTTTCCTACATTTTATTTCTTGCACTCTCAATGGCTCTGTGGCGAAATGGATAGTGCGTTGGACTTCTAGTTAGGCTCTAACAAAGCAATTCAAAGGTTGTGGGTTCGAGTCCCACCAGAGTTGAACTTTAGGTATTGGAATAATCTCGTCCTCAGTTTCATGTGTTGTTTTTCTAAAAATATTACAACCTCTGTGGTGCAATGGATAGCGTGTTGGTCTTCTAGTTAGGCTCTATGAAAAAGATTCAAAGGTTGTGGGTTCGAGTCCCTCCTGAGTATAATGTTAGGAATTGGAATAATCTTGTCGACTGTTTCATGTGTTGTTTTTCTGAGAATTTCACTATTTCTGTGGTGCAATGGATAGTACGTAGGTCTACTAGTTAGGCTCAAAGAAAGTGTTTCAAAGGTTGTGGGTTTGAGTCCCACCAGTGTTGAACTTTAGGTATTGGAATAATCTCGTCGGCAGTTTCATGTGTTGTTTTTCTGAGTATTTCACTATCTCTGTGGCGCAATGGATAGCGCGTTGGACTTCTAGTTAGGCTCTAAGAAAGAGATTCAAAGGTTGTGGGTTCGAGTCCCACCAGAGTTGACCTTTAGGTATTGTATTTAATAGTGGACCTTTAAACTTCAAATTGGAATAATCTCATAGATAGTTTCATACATTTTATTTCATCCATTCTCACTGGCTCTGTGGCGCAATGGATAGCGCGTTGGACTTCTAGTTAGGCTCTTAGAAAGAGATTCAAAGGTTGTGGGTTTGAGTCCCACCAGAGTTGAACTTTAGGTATTGGAATAATCTCGTCGGCAGTTTCATGTGTTGTTTTTCTGAGAATGTCACTACCTCTGTGGTGCAATGGATAGCGCGTTGGACTTCTAGTTAGGCTCTAAGAAAGAGATTCAAAGTTTGTGGGTTTGAGTCCCACCAGAGTTGTCCTATAGGTATTGTATTTAATAGTGGACCTTTAAACTTCAAATCAGAGTAATCTCATAGATTGTTTCCTACATTTTATTTCTTGCTCTCTCAATGGCTCTGTGGTGCAATGGATAGTGTGTTGGACTTCTAGTTTGGCTCTAACAATGAGATTCAAAGGTTGTGGGTTCGAGTCCCACCTGAGTATAATGTTAGGAATTGGAATAATCTCGTCGGCAGTTTCATGTGTTGTTTTTCTAAAAATATTACAACCTCTGTGGCGCAATGGATAGTGCGTTGGTCTTCTAGTTAGGCTCTAAGAAAGAGTTTCAAAGGTTGTGGGTTCGAGTCCCCCCAGAGTTGACCTTTAGGTATAGTATTTAATAGTGGACCTGTAAACTTCAAATTGGAATAATCTCATAGATAGTTTCATGCATTTTATTTCATCCACTCTCACTGGCTCTGTGGCGCAATGGATAGCGAGTTGGACTTCTAGTTAGGCTCTAAGAAAGAGTTTTAAAGGTTGTGGGTTCGAGTCCCATCAGAGTTGAACTTTAGGTATTGGAATAATCTCGTCGGCAGTTTCATGTGTTGTTTTTCTAAAAATATAACAACCTCTGTGGTGCAATGGATAGCGCGTTGGTCTTCTAGTTAGGCTCTAAGAAAAAGATTCAAAGGTTGTAGGTTTGACTCCCACCAGTGTTGAACTTTAGGAATTGGAATAATCTCGTCGACTGTTTCATGTGTTGTTTTTCTGAGAATTTCACTACCTCTGTGGTGCAATGGTTAGTACGTAGGTCTACTAATTAGGCTCAAAGAAAGCGTTTCAAAGGTTGTGGGTTTGAGTCCCACCAGAGTTGTCCTATAGGTATTGGATTTAATAGTGGACCTTTAAACTTCAAATCAGAGTAATCTCATAGATTGTTTCCTAAATTTTATTTCGTCCAATCTCACTGGCTCTGTGGCGCAATGGATAGAGCGTTGGACTTCTAGTTAGGCTCAAAGAAAGCAATTCAAAGGTTGTGGGTTCGAGTCCCACCTGAGTATAAAGTTAGGAATTGGAATAATCTCGTCGACTGTTACATGTGTTGTTTTTCTGAGAATTGCACTATTTCTGTGGTGCAATGGATAGTACCTAGGTCTACTAGTTAGGCTCAAAGAAAGTGTTTCAAAGGTTGTGGGTTCGAGTCCCACCAGAGTTGTCCTATAGGTATTGGATTTAATAGTCGACCTTTAAACTTCAAATCAGAGTAATCTCATAGATTGTTTCCTACATTTTATTTCTTGCACTCTCAATGGATCTGTGGTGCAATGGATAGTGTGTTGGACTTCTAGTTAGGCTCCGAGAAAGAGATTCAAAGGTTGTGGGTTCGAGTCCCACCTGAGTATAATGTTAGGAATTGGAATAATCTCGTCGGCAGTTTCATGTGTTGTTTTTCTAAAAATATTACAACCTCTGTGGCGCAATGGATAGCGTGTTGGTCTTCTAGTTAGGCTCTAAGAAAAATATTCAAGGTTGTGGGTTCGAGTCCCACCTGAGTATAATGTTAGGAATTGGTATAATCTCGTCGACTGTTTCATGTGTTGTTTTTCTGAGTAATTCACAAGCTCTGTGGCGCAATGCATAGCGCGTTGGTCTTTTAGTTAGGCTCTAAGAAAGAGATTCAAAGGTTGTGGGTTCGAGTTCCACCAGAGTTGACCTTTAGGTATTGTATTTAATAGTGGACCTTTAAACTTCAAATCGGAATAATCTCATAGATAGTTTCATGCATTTTATTTCATCCACTCTCACTGGCTCTGTGGCGCAATGGATAGCGTGTTGGACTTCTAGTTAGGCTCTAACAAAGCAATTCAAAGGTTGTGGGTTCGAGTCCCACCAGAGTTGAACTTTAGGTATTGGAATATTCTCGTCGGCAGTTTCATGTGTTGTTTTTCTAAAAATATTACAACCTCTTTGGCGCAATGGATAGTGCGTTGGACTTCTGGTTAGGCCCAAAGAAAGAGATTCAAAGGTTGTGGGTTTGAGTCCCACCAGAGTTGAACTTTAGGAATTGGAATATTCTCGTCGGTAGTTTCATGTGTTGTTTTTCTAAAAATATTACAACCTCTGTGGCGCAATGGATAGCGCTTTGGTCTTCTAGTTAGGCTCTAAGAAAGAGATTCAAAGGTTGTGGGTTCGAGTCCCACCAGAGTTGACCTTTAGGTATTGTATTTAATAGTGGACCTTTAAACTTCAAATTGGAATAATCTCATAGATTGTTTCCTACTTTTTATTTCTTGCACTCTCAATGGCTCTGTTGTGAAATGGATAGTGCGTTGGACTTCTAGTTAGGCTCTAACAAAGCAATTCAAAGGTTGTGGGTTCGAGTCCCACCAGAGTTGAACTTTAGGTATTGGAATAATCTCGTCGGCAGTTTAATGTGTTGTTTTTCTAAAAATATTACAACCTCTGTGGCGCAATGGATAGCGCGTTGGACTTCTAGTTAAGAAAGAGATTCAAAGGTTGTGGGTTTGAGTCCCACCAGAGTTGACCTTTAGGTATTGTATTTAATAGTGGACCTTTTAACTTCAAATTGGAATAATCTCATAGATTGTTTCCTACATTTTATTTCTTGCACTCTCAATGGCTCTGTGGTGAAATGGATAGTGCGTTGGACTTCTAGTTAGGCTCTAACAAAGCAATTCAAAGGTTGTGGGTTCGAGTCCCACCAGAGTTGAACTTTAGGTATTGGAATAATCTCGTCGGCAGTTTAATGTGTTGTTTTTCAAAAAATATTACAACCTCTGTGGCGCAATGGATAGCGCATTGGAATTCTAGTTAGGCTCTAAGAAAGAGCTTCAAAGGTTGTGGGTTCGAGTCCCACCTGAGTGTAATGTTAGGAATTGGAATAATCTCGTCGACTGTTTCATGTGTTGTTTTTCTGAGAATTTCACTATTTCTGTGGTGCAATGGATAGTACGTAGGTCTACTAGTTAGGCTCAAAGAAAGTGTTTCAAAGGTTGTTGGTTCGAGTCCCACCAGAGTCGACCTATAGGTATTGGATTTAATAGTGGACCTTTAAACTTCAAATCAGAGTAATCTCATAGATTGTTTCCTACATTTTATTTCTTGCACTCTGACTGGCTCTGTGGTGCAATGGATAGTGTGTTGGACCTCTAGTTAGGCTCCAAGAAAGAGATTCAAAGGTTGTGGGTTCGAGTCCCACCTGAGTATAATGTTAGGAATTGGAATAATCTTGTCGACTGTTTCATGTGTTGTTTTTCTGAGAATTTCACTATTTCTGTGGTGCAATGGATAGTACGTAGGTCTACTAGTTAGGCTCAAAGAAAGTGTTTCAAAGGTTGTGGGTTTGAGTCCCACCAGAGTTGTCCTATAAGTATTGGATTTAATAGTGGTTTGAGTCCCACCAGTGTTGAACTTTGAGTCCAGTGTTGAACTTTAGGTATTGGAATAATCTCCTCGGCAGTTTCATGTGTTGTTTTTCTGAGTATTTCACTAGCTCTGTGGCGCAATGGATAGCGCGTTGGACTTCTAGTTAGGCTCTAAGAAAGAGATTCAAAGGTTGTGGGTTCGAGTCCCACCAGAGTTGAACTTTAGGTATTGGAATAATCTCGTCGGCAGTTTCATGTGTTGTTTTTCTGAGAATGTCACTACCTCTGTGGCGCAATGGATAGTACGTAGGTCTACTAATTAGGCTCAAAGAAAGCGTTTCAAAGGTTATGGGTTCGAGTCCCACCAGAGTTGACCTTTAGGTATTGTATTTAATAGTGGACCTTTAAACTTCAAATCAGAGTAATCTCATAGATTGTTTCCTACATTTTATTTCTTGCTCTCTCAATGGCTCTGTGGTGCAATGGATAGTGTGTTGGACTTCTAGTTTGGCTCTAACAATGAGATTCAAAGGTTGTGGGTTCGAGTCCCACCAGAGTTGACCTTTAGGTATTTAATAGTGGACCTTTAAACTTCAAATTGGAATAATCTCATAGATAGTTTCATACATTTTATTTCATCCACTCTCACTGGCTCTGTGGCGCAATGGATAGTACGTAGGTCTACTTATTAGGCTCAAAGAAAGCGTTTCAAAGGTTATGGGTTCGAGTCCCACCAGAGTTGACCTCTAGGTATTGTATTTAATAGTGGACCTTTAAACTTCAAATTGGAATAATTTCATAGATAGTTTCATACATTTTATTTCATCCACTCTCACTGGCTCTGTGGCGCAATGGATAGCGCGTTGGACTTCTAGTTAGGCTCTTAGAAAGAGATTCAAAGGTTGTGGGTTCGAGTCCCACCAGAGTTGAACTTTAGGTATTGGAATAATCTCGTCGGCAGTTTCATGTGTTGTTTTTCTGAGATTGTCACTACCTCTGTGGCGCAATGGATAGTACGTAGGTCTACTAATTAGGCTCAAAGAAAGCGTTTCAAAGGTTATGGGTTCGAGTCCCACCAGAGTTGACCTTTAGGTATTGTATTTAATAGTGGACCTTTAAACTTCAAATTGGAATAATCTCATAGATAGTTTCATGCATTTTATTTCATCCACTCTCAATGGCTCTGTGGCGCAATGGATAGCGCGTTGGACTTCTAGTTAGGCTCTAAGAAAGAGATTCAAAGGTTGTGGGTTCGAGTCCCACCAGAGTTGACCTTTAGGTATTGTATTTAATAGTGGACCTTTAAACTTCAAATTGGAATAATCTCATAGATTGTTTCCTACATTTTATTTCTTGCACTCTCAATGGCTCTGTGGCGAAATGGATAGTTTGTTGGACTTCTAGTTAGGCTCTAACAAAGCAATTCAAAGGTTGTGGGTTCGAGTCCCACCAGAGTTGAACTTTAGGTATTGGAATAATCTCGTCCGCAGTTTCATGTGTTGTTTTTCTAAAAATATTACAACCTCTGTGGCGCAATGGATAGCGCGTTGGTCTTCTAGTTAGGCTCTAAGAAAAAGATTCAAAGGTTGTTGGTTCGAGTCCCACCTGAGTATAATGTTAGGAATTGGAATAATCTTGTCGACTGTTTCATGTGTTGTTTTTCTGAGAATTTCACTATTTCTGTGGTGCAATGGATAGTACGTAGGTCTACTAGTTAGGCTCAAAGAAAGTGTTTCAGGTTGGGTTTGGTTTGAGTCCCCCAGTTGTCCTATAAGTATTGGATTTAATAGTGGTTTGAGTCCCACCAGTGTTGAACTTTAGGTATTGGAATAATCTCCTCGGCAGTTTCATGTGTTGTTTTTCTGAGTATTTCACTAGCTCTGTGGCGCAATGGATAGCGCGTTGGACTTCTAGTTAGGCTCTAAGAAAGAGATTCAAAGGTTGTGTGTTCGAGTCCCACCAGAGTTGACCTTTAGGTATTGTATTTAATAGTGGACCTTTAAACTTCAAATTGGAATAATCTCATAGATAGTTTCATACATTTTATTTCATCCACTCTCACTGGCTCTGTGGCGCAATGGATAGCGCGTTGGACTTCTAGTTAGGCTCTTAGAAAGAGATTCAAAGGTTGTGGGTTCGAGTCCCACCAGAGTTGAACTTTAGGTATTGTATTTAATAGTGGACCTTTAAACTTCAAATTGGAATAATCTCATAGATTGTTTCCTACATTTTATTTCTTGCACTCTCAATGGCTCTGTGGCGCAATGGATAGCGCGTTGGACTTCTAGTTAGGCTCTTAGAAAGAGATTCAAAGGTTGTGGGTTCGAGTCCCACCAGAGTTGAACTTTAGGTATTGGAATAATCTCGTCGGCAGTTTCATGTGTTGTTTTTCTGAGAATGTCACTACCTCTGTGGCGCAATGGATAGTACGTAGGTCTACTAATTAGGCTCTAAGAAAGAGATTCAAAGGTTGTGGGTTCGAGTCCCACCAGAGTTGACCTTTAGGTATTGTATTTAATAGTGGACCTTTAAACTTCAAATTGGAATAATCTCATAGATTGTTTCCTACATTTTATTTTTTGCACTCTCAATGGCTCTGTGGCGAAATGGATAGTGCGTTGGACTTCTAGTTAGGCTCTAACAAAGCAATTCAAAGGTTGTGGGTTCGAGTCCCACCAGAGTTGAACTTTAGGTATTGGATTTAATAGTGGTTTGAGTCCCACCAGTGTTGAACTTTAGGTATTGGAATAATCTCCTCGGCAGTTTCATGTGTTTATTTCTTGTATTTCACTAGCTCTGTGGCGCAATGGATAGCGCGTTGGACTTCTAGTTAGGCTCTAACAATGAGATTCAAAGGTTGTGGGTTCGAGTCCCACCAGAGTTGACCTTTAGGTATTTAATAGTGGACCTTTAAACTTCAAATTGGAATAATCTCATAGATAGTTTCATGTGTTGTTTTTCTGAAATTTCACTGGCTCTGTGGTGCAATGGATAGTACGTAGGTCTACTTATTAGGCTCAAAGAAAGCGTTTCAAAGGTTATGGGTTCGAGTCCCACCAGAGTTGACCTCTAGGTATTGTATTTAATAGTGGACCTTTAAACTTCAAATTGGAATAATCTCATAGATAGTTTCATACATTTTATTTCATCCACTCACTGGCTCTGTGGTGCAATGGATAGCGCGTTGGACTTCTAGTTAGGCTCTAGAAAGAGATTCAAAGGTTGTGGGTTCGAGTCCCACCAGAGTTGAACTTTAGGTATTGGAATAATCTCTGTCGCAGTTTCATGTGTTGTTTTTCTGAGATTTCACTACCTCTGTGGCGCAATGGATAGTACGTAGGTCTACTAGTTAGGCTCAAAGAAAGTGTTTCAAAGGTTGTGGGTTCGAGTCCCACCAGAGTTGTCCTATAGGTATTGTATTTAATAGTGGACCTTTAAACTTCAAATTGGAATAATCTCATAGATAGTTTCATACATTTTATTTCATCCACTCTCAATGGCTCTGTGGCGCAATGGATAGCGTTGGACTTCTAGTTAGGCTCTAAGAAAGAGATTCAAAGGTTGTGGGTTTTAGTCCCACCAGAGTTGACCTTTAGGTATTGTATTTAATAGTGGACCTTTAAACTTCAAATTGGAATAATCTCATAGATTGTTTTCTACATTTATTTCTTGCACTCTCAATGGCTCTGTGGCGAAATGGATAGCGTTGGACTTCTAGTTAGGCTCTAAGAAAGAGATTCAAAGGTTGTGGGTTCGAGTCCCACCAGAGTTGAACTTTAGGTATTGGAATAATCTCGGCAGTTTCATGTGTTGTTTTTCTGAAAATTTCACTAACCTCTGTGGGCAATGGATAGCGCTGGTCTTCTAGTTAGGCTCTAAGAAAGAGATTCAAAGGTTGTGGGTTCGAGTCCCACCAGAGTTTAGGTATTGTATTTAATAGTGGACCTTTAAACTTCAAATGAATAATCTCATAGATTGTTTCATGTTTTATTTCTTGCATTTCAATGGCTCTGTGGCAATGGATAGCGTTGGTCTTCTAGTTAGGCTCTAAGAAAGTGTTTCAAGGTTGTGGGTTTGAGTCCCACCAGAGTTGAACTTTAGGTATTGGAATAATCTCCTCGGCAGTTTCATGTGTTGTTTTTCTGAGTATTTCACTAGCTCTGTGGCGCAATGGATAGCGCGTTGGACTTCTAGTTAGGCTCTAAGAAAGAGATTCAAAGGTTGTGTGTTCGAGTCCCACCAGAGTTGACCTTTAGGTATTGTATTTAATAGTGGACCTTTAAACTTCAAATTGGAATAATCTCATAGATAGTTTCATACATTTTATTTCATCCACTCTCACTGGCTCTGTGGCGCAATGGATAGCGCGTTGGACTTCTAGTTAGGCTCTTAGAAAGAGATTCAAAGGTTGTGGGTTCGAGTCCCACCAGAGTTGAACTTTAGGTATTGTATTTAATAGTGGACCTTAACTTCAAATTGGAATAATCTCATGTATTGTTTTACATTTTATTTCTTGCACTCTCAATGGCTCTGTGGCAAATGGATAGCGCGTTGGACTTCTAGTTAGGCTCTTAGAAAAGATTCAAAGGTTGTGGGTTCGAGTCCCACCAGAGTTGAACTTTAGGTATTGGAATAATCTCGTCGGCAAGTTTCATGTGTTGTTTTTCTGAGAATGTCACTACCTCTGTGGCGCAATGGATAGCGCGTTGGTCTACTAGTTAGGCTCTAAGAAAGAGATTCAAAGGTTGTGGGTTCGAGTCCCACCAGAGTTGAACTTTAGGTATTGTATTTAATAGTGGACCTTTAAACTTCAAATTGGAATAATCTCATAGATTGTTTCCTACATTTTATTTCTTGCACTCTCAATGGCTCTGTGGCGCAATGGATAGCGCGTTGGACTTCTAGTTAGGCTCTTAGAAAGAGATTCAAAGGTTGTGGGTTCGAGTCCCACCAGAGTTGAACTTTAGGTATTGGAATAATCTCGTCGGCAGTTTCATGTGTTGTTTTTCTGAGTATTTCACTAGCTCTGTGGCGCAATGGATAGCGCGTTGGATTTCTAGTTAGGCTCTAAGAAAGAGATTCAAAGGTTGTGGGTTCGAGTCCCACCAGAGTTGAACTTTAGGTATTGGAATAATCGGCAGTTTCATGTGTTGTTTTTCTGAGAATGTCACTACCTCTGTGGCAATGGATAGTACGTTGGTCTACTAATTAGGCTCAAGAAAGTGTTCAAAGGTTATGGGTTCGAGTCCCACCAGAGTTGACCTTAGGTATTGTATTTAATAGTGGACCTTTAAACTTCAAATCAGAATAATCTCATAGATTGTTTCCTACATTTTATTTCTTGCTCTCTCAATGGCTCTGTGGTGCAATGGATAGTGTGTTGGACTTCTAGTTAGGCTCTAAGAAATGAGATTCAAAGGTTGTGGGTTCGAGTCCCACCAGAGTATTTAACTTAAACTTCAAATTGGAATAATCTTAGATAGTTTCATGTGTTGTTTTTCTAGAATTTCACTCACCTCTGTGGCGCAATGGATAGCGTTGGTCTACTAGTTAGGCTCAGAAAGTGTTTCAAAGGTTGTGGGTTCGAGTCCCACCAGAGTTGACCTTAGGTATTGTATTTAATAGTGGACCTTTAAACTTCAAATTGGAATAATCTCATAGATAGTTTCATACATTTTATTTCTCCACTCTCACTGGCTCTGTGGCGCAATGGATAGTGCGTTGGACTTCTAGTTAGGCTCTAAGAAAGAATTCAAAGGTTGTGGGTTCGAGTCCCACCAGAGTTGAACTTTAGGTATTGGAATAATCTCTCGGCAGTTTCATGTGTTGTTTTTTCTGAAATATTGTCACTACCTCTGTGGCGCAATGGATAGTGCGTGGGTTCTAGTTAGGCTCTAAGAAAGATTCAAAGGTTGTGGGTTCGAGTCCCACCAGAGTTGACCTTTAGGTATTGTATTTAATAGTGGACCTTTAAACTTCAAATTGGAATAATGTCATGTTAGTTTCTGATTATTTCACTCTCAATGGCTCTGTGGGCAATGGATAGCGTTGGACTTCTAGTTAGGCTCTAAGAAAGAGATTCAAAGGTTGTGGGTTCGAGTCCCACCAGAGTTGACCTTTAGGTATTGTATTTAATAGTGGACCTTTAAACTTCAAATTGGAATAATCTCATAGATTGTTTCCTACATTTTATTTCTTGCACTCTCAATGGCTCTGTGGCAAATGGATAGTCGTTGGACTTCTAGTTAGGCTCTAAAAAAGCAATTCAAAGGTTGTGGGTTCGAGTCCCACCAGAGTTGAACTTTAGGTATTGGAATAATCTCGTCGAAAGTTTCATGTGTTGTTTTTTCTAAAATTTCACAACCTCTGTGGTGCAATGGATAGCGTGGTCTTCTAGTTAGGCTCTAAGAAAGTGATTCAAAGGTTGTGGGTTCGAGTCCCACCTGAGTATAATGTTAGGAATTGGAATAATCTTGTCGACTGTTTCATGTGTTGTTTTCTGAGAATTTCACTAGCTTCTGTGGTGCAATGGATAGCGTTGGTCTACTAGTTAGGCTCAAAGAAAGTGATTCAAAGGTTGTGGGTTTGAGTCCCACCAGTGTTGAACTTTAGGTATTGGAATAATCTCCTCAGTTTCATGTGTTGTTTTTTCTGAGTATTTCACTAGCTCTGTGGCGCAATGGATAGCGCGTTGGACTTCTAGTTAGGCTCTAAGAAAAGATTCAAAGGTTGTGGGTTCGAGTCCCACCAGAGTTGACCTTTAGGTATTGTATTTAATAGTGGACCTTTAAACTTCAAATTGGAATAATCTCATAGATTGTTTCATACATTTTTTCTTCCACTCTCACTGGCTCTGTGGTGCAATGGATATGGATTGGACTTCTAGTTAGGCTCTAGAAAGAGATTCAAAGGTTGTGGGTTCGAGTCCCACCAGAGTTGAACTTTAGGTATTGTATTTAATAGTGGACCTTTAAACTTCAAATTGGAATAATCTCATGCAGATTGTTGTTTTTTGAGATTTTCACTCAGGCTCTGTGGCGCAATGGATAGCGTGGACTCTCTAGTTACGCTCTAAGAAAGAGATTCAAAGGTTGTGGGTTCGAGTCCCACCAGAGTTGACCTTTAGGTATTGTATTTAATAGTGGACCTTTAAACTTCAAATTGGAATAATCTCATTGATAGTTTCATACATTTTATTTCACCCTCTCAATGGCTCTGTGGTGCAATGGATAGTGCAATGGACTTCTGGTTAGGCCCTAAGAAAGAGATTCAAAGGTTGTGGGTTTGAGTCCCACCAGAGTTGAACTTTAGGAATTGGAATAATCTCGTCGACTGTTTCATGTGTTGTTTTTCTGAGAATTTCACTATTTCTGTGGTGCAATGGATAGCGTGGTCTACTAGTTAGGCTCAAAGAAAGTGTTTCAAAGGTTGTGGGTTCGAGTCCCACCAGAGTTGTCCTATAGGTATTGTATTTAATAGTGGACCTTTAAACTTCAAATTGGAATAATCTCATAGATAGTTTCATACATTTTATTTCATCCACTCTCACTGGCTCTGTGGCGCAATGGATAGCGTTGGACTTCTAGTTAGGCTCTAAGAAAGAGATTCAAGGTTGTGGGTTCGAGTCCCACCAGAGTTGTCTTATAGGTATTGTATTTAATAGTGGACCTTTAAACTTCAAATTGGAATAATCTCATAGATTGTTTCCTACATTTTATTTCTTGCACTCTCAATGGCTCTGTGGCGCAATGGATAGCGCGTTGGACTTCTAGTTAGGCTCTAAGAAAGAGATTCAAAGGTTGTGGGTTCAAGTCCCACCAGTGTTGAACTTTAGGTATTGGAATAATCTCGTTGGCAGTTTCATGTGTTGTTTTTCTGAGTATTTCACTAGCTCTGTGGCGCAATGGATAGCGCGTTGGACTTCTAGTTAGGCTCTAAGAAAGAGATTCAAAGGTTGTGGGTTCGAGTCCCACCAGAGTTGACCTTTAGGTATTGTATTTAATAGTGGACCTTTAAACTTCAAATTGGAATAATCTCATAGATTGTTTCCTACATTTTATTTCTTGCACTCTCAATGGCTCTGTGGCGAAATGGATAGTGCGTTGGACTTCTAGTTAAGCTCTAACAAAGCAATTCAAAGGTTGTGGGTTCGAGTCCCACCAGAGTCGAACTTTAGTTATTGGAATAATCTCGTCCAAAGTTTCATGTGTTGTTTTTCTAAAAATATTACAACCTCTGTGGCGCAATGGATAGCGCGTTGGTCTTCTAGTTAGGCTCTAAGAAAAAGATTCAAAGGTTGTGGGTTCGAGTCCCACCTGAGTATAATGTTAGGAATTGGAATAATCTTGTCGACTGTTTCATGTGTTGTTTTTCTGAGAATTTCACTATTTCTGTGGTGCAATGGATAGTACGTAGGTCTACTAGTTAGGCTCAAAGAAAGTGTTTCAAAGGTTGTGGGTTTGAGTCCCACCAGTGTTGAACTTTAGGTATTGGAATAATCTCCTCGGCAGTTTCATGTGTTGTTTTTCTGAGTATTTCACTAGCTCTGTGGCGCAATGGATAGCGCGTTGGACTTCTAGTTAGGCTCTAAGAAAAAGATTCAAAGGTTGTGGGTTCGAGTCCCACCTGAGTATAATGTTAGGAATTGGAATAATCTTGTCGACTGTTTCATGTGTTGTTTTTCTGAGAATTTCACTATTTCTGTGGTGCAATGGATAGTACGTAGGTCTACTAGTTAGGCTCAAAGAAAGTGTTTCAAAGGTTGTGGGTTCGAGTCCCACCAGAGTTGTCCTATAAGTATTGGATTTAATAGTGGTTTGAGTCCCACCAGTGTTGAACTTTAGGTATTGGAATAATCTCGTCGGCAGTTTCATGTGTTGTTTTTCTGAGTATTTCACTAGCTCTGTGGCGCAATGGATAGCGCGTTGGACTTCTAGTTAGGCTCTAAGAAAGTGATTCAAAGGTTGTGGGTTCGAGTCCCACCAGAGTTGACCTTTAGGTATTGTATTTAATAGTGGACCTTTAAACTTCAAATTGGAATAATCTCATAGATAGTTTCATACATTTTATTTCACCCACTCTCACTGGCTCTGTGGCGCAATGGATAGCGCGTTGGACTTCTAGTTAGGCTCTAAGAAAGAGATTCAAAGGTTGTAGGTTTGAGTCCCACCAGAGTTGAACTTTAGGTATTGGAATAATCTCGTCGGCAGTTTCATGTGTTGTTTTTCTGAGAATGTCACTACCTCTGTGGTGCAATGGATAGTACGTAGGTCTACTAATTAGGCTCAAAGAAAGTGTTTCAAAGGTTATGGGTTCGAGTCCCACCAGAGTTGTCCTATAGGTATTGTATTTAATAGTGGACCTTTAAACTTCAAATCAGAGTAATCTCATAGATTGTTTCCTACATTTTATTTCTTGCTTTCTCAATGGCTCTGTGGCGCAATGGATAGTGCGTTGGTCTTTAAGTTAGGCTCTAAGAAAGCAATTCAAAGGTTGTGGGTTCAAGTCCCACCAGTGTTGAACTTTAGGTATTGGAATAATCTCGTTGGCAGTTTCATGTGTTGTTTTTCTGAGTATTTCACTAGCTCTGTGGCGCAATGGATAGCGCGTTGGACTTCTAGTTAGGCTCTAAGAAAGAGATTCAAAGGTTGTGGGTTCGAGTCCCACCAGAGTTGACCTTTAGGTATTGTATTTAATAGTGGACCTTTAAACTTCAAATTGGAATAATCTCATAGATTGTTTCCTACATTTTATTTCTTGCACTCTCAATGGCTCTGTGGCGAAATGGATAGTGCGTTGGACTTCTAGTTAAGCTCTAACAAAGCAATTCAAAGGTTGTGGGTTCGAGTCCCACCAGAGTTGAACTTTAGTTATTGGAATAATCTCGTCCAAAGTTTCATGTGTTGTTTTTCTAAAAATATTACAACCTCTGTGGGCAATGGATAGCGTTGGTCTTCTAGTTAGGCTCTAAGAAAAAGATTCAAAGGTTGTGGGTTCGAGTCCCACCTGAGTATAATGTTAGGAATTGGAATAATCTCGACTGTTTCATGTGTGTTTTTCTGAGAATTTCACTATTTCTGTGGTGCAATGGATAGTACGTAGGTCTACTAGTTAGGCTCAAAGAAAGTGTTTCAAAGGTTGTGGGTTTGAGTCCCACCAGTGTTGAACTTTAGGTATTGGAATAATCTCCTCGGCAGTTTCATGTGTTGTTTTTCTGAGTATTTCACTAGCTCTGTGGCGCAATGGATAGCGCGTTGGACTTCTAGTTAGGCTCTAAGAAAAGATTCAAGGTTGTGGGTTCGAGTCCCACCTGAGTATAATGTTAGGAATTGGAATAATCTTGTCGACTGTTTCATGTGTTGTTTTTCTGAGAATTTCACTATTTCTGTGGTGCAATGGATAGTACGTAGGTCTACTAGTTAGGCTCAAAGAGTGTTTCAAAGGTTGGGGTTCGAGTCCCACCAGAGTTGTCCTATAAGTATTGGATTTAATAGTGGTTTGAGTCCCACCAGTGTTGAACTTTAGGTATTGGAATAATCTTGTGCAGTTTCATGTGTTGTTTTTCTGAGTATTTCACTAGCTCTGTGGTGCAATGGATAGCGTTGGACTTCTAGTTAGGCTCTAAGAAAGTGATTCAAAGGTTGTGGGTTCGAGTCCCACCAGAGTTGACCTTTAGGTATTGTATTTAATAGTGGACCTTTAAACTTCAAATTGGAATAATCTCATAGATAGTTTCATACATTTTCACTGGCTCTGTGGCGCAATGGATAGCGCGTTGGACTTCTAGTTAGGCTCTAAGAAAGATTCAAAGGTTGTAGGTTTGAGTCCCACCAGAGTTGAACTTTAGGTATTGGAATAATCTCGTCGGCAGTTTCATGTGTTGTTTTTCTGAGAATGTCACTACCTCTGTGGTGCAATGGATAGTTAGGCTCAAAGAAAGTGTTCAAAGGTTATGGGTTTGAGTCCCACCAGAGTTGTCTTAGGTATTGTATTTAATGGAGTTTCATGTGTTGTTTTTCATTTTATTTCACTAATGGCTCTGTGGGCAATGGATAGCGTTGGACTTCTAGTTAGGCTCTAAGAAAGAGATTCAAAGGTTGTGGGTTCGAGTCCCACCAGAGTTGACCTTTAGGTATTGTATTTAATAGTGGACCTTTAAACTTCAAATTGGAATAATCTCATAGATTGTTTCCTACATTTTATTTCTTGCACTCTCAATGGCTCTGTGGCGCAATGGATAGTGCGTTGGACTTCTAGTTAGGCTCTAGAAAGCAATTCAAAGGTTGTGGGTTCAGTCCCACCAGAGTTGAACTTTAGGTATTGGAATAATGTTTCATGTGTTGTTTTCTAAAAATGGATAGTGCGTTGGACTTCTAGTTAGGCTCTAAAAGCAATTCAAGGTTGTGGGTTCGAGTCCCACCAGAGTTGAACTTTAGGTATTGGAATAATCTCGTCAAGTTTCATAATCTTTTCATGTGTTGTTTTTCTAATTTCACTATCTGTGGCAATGGATAGCGTTGGTCTTCTAGTTAGGCTCTAAGAAAAGATTCAAAGGTTGTGGGTTGAGTCCCACCAGTGTTGAACTTTAGGTATTGGAATAATCTCCTTGGCAGTTTCATGTGTTGTTTTTCTGAGTATTTCACTAGCTCTGTGGCGCAATGGATAGCGTTGGACTTCTAGTTAGGCTCTAAGAAAGAGATTCAAGGTTGTGGGTTTGAGTCCACCAGAGTTGACCTTTAGGTATTGGCAATGGATCTAGTTAGGCTCTTCAAGGTTGTGGGTTCGAGTCCCACCAGAGTTGACCTTAGGTATTGTATTTAATAGTGGACCTTTAAACTTCAAATTGGAATAATCTCATAGATAGTTTCATACATTTTATTTCACACTCTCACTGGCTCTGTGGCAATGGATAGTTGGACTTCTAGTTAGGCTCTAAGAAAGAGATTCAAAGGTTGAGTTGAACTTTAGGTATTGGAATTTTCTGAGAATGTCACTACTCTGTGGCGCAATGGATTTAGGCTCTAAGAAAGATTCAAAGGTTATGGGTTGAGTCCCACCAGAGTTGTCTTAGTAATTCATGTGTTGTTTTAGCTCTGTGGCGCAATGGCTCTGTGGAGCAATGGATAGCGTTGGACTTCTAGTTAGGCTCTAAGAAAGAGATTCAAAGGTTGTGGGTTCGAGTCCCACCAGAGTTGACCTTTAGGTATTGTATTTAATAGTGGACCTTTAAACTTCAAATTGGAATAATCTCATAGATTGTTTCCTACATTTTATTTCTTGCACTCTCAATGGCTCTGTGGCGAAATGGATAGTGCGTTGGACTTCTAGTTAAGCTCTAACAAAGCAATTCAAAGGTTGTGGGTTCGAGTCCCACCAGAGTTGAACTTTAGTTATTGGAATAATCTCGTCCAAAGTTTCATGTGTTGTTTTTCTAAAAATATTACAACCTCTGTGGCGCAATGGATAGTGCGTTGGTCTTCTAGTTAGGCTCTAAGAAAAAGATTCAAAGGTTGTGGATTCGAGTCCCACCTGAGTATAATGTTAGGAATTGGAATAATCTTGTCGACTGTTTCATGTGTTGTTTTTCTGAGAATTTCACTATTTCTGTTGTGCAATGGATAGTACGTAGGTCTACTAGTTAGGCTCAAAGAAAGTGTTTCAAAGGTTGTGGGTTTGAGTCCCACCAGTGTTGAACTTTAGGTATTGGAATAATCTCCTCGGCAGTTTCATGTGTTGTTTTTCTGAGTATTTCACTAGCTCTGTGGCGCAATGGATAGCGCGTTGGACTTCTAGTTAGGCTCTTAGAAAGAGATTCAAAGGTTGTGGGTTCGAGTCCCACCAGAGTTGACCTTTAGGTATTGTATTTAATAGTGGACCTTTAAACTTCAAATTGGAATAATCTCATAGATAGTTTCATACATTTTATTTCACCCACTCTCACTGGCTCTGTGGCGCAATGGATAGCGCGTTGGCTTCTAGTTAGGCTCTAAGAAAGAGATTCAAAGGTTGTAGGTTTGAGTCCCACCAGAGTTGAACTTTAGGTATTGGAATAATCTCGTCGGCAGTTTCATGTGTTGTTTTTCTGAGAATGTCACTACCTCTGTGGCGCAATGGATAGTACGTAGGTCTACTAATTAGGCTCAAAGAAAGCGTTTCAAAGGTTATGGGTTCGAGTCCCACCAGAGTTGTCCTATAGGTATTGTATTTAATAGTGGACCTTTAAACTACAAATCAGAGTAATCTCATAGATTGTTTCCTACATTTTATTTCTTGCTCTCTCAATGGCTCTGTGGTGCAATGGATAGTGTGTTGGACTTCTAGTTTGGCTCTAACAATGAGATTCAAAGGTTGTGGGTTCGAGTCCCACCAGAGTTGACCTTTAGGTATTTAATAGTGGACCTTTAAACTTCAAATTGGAATAATCTCATAGATAGTTTCATACATTTTATTTCATCCACTCTCACTGGCTCTGTGGCGCAATGGATAGTGCGTTGGACTTCTAGTTAGGCTCTAAGAAAGAGATTCAAAGGTTGTGGGTTCGAGTCCCACCAGAGTTGACCTTTAGGTATAGTGGACCTTTAAACTTCAAATTGGAATAATCTCATAGATAGTTTCATACATTTTATTTCTTGCTCTCTCAATGGCTCTGTGGCGCAATGGATAGTGCGTTGGTCTTTTAGTTAGGCTCTAAGAAAGCAATTCAAAGGTTGTGGGTTCAAGTCCCACCAGTGTTGAACATTAGGTATTGGAATAATCTCGTTGGCAGTTTCATGTGTTGTTTTTCTGAGTATTTCACTAGCTCTGTGGCGCAATGGATAGCGCGTTGGACTTCTAGTTAGGCTCTAAGAAAGAGATTCAAAGGTTGTGGGTTTGAGTCCCACCAGAGTTGACCTTTAGGTATTGTATTTAATAGTGGACCTTTAAACTTCAAATTGGAATAATCTCATAGATAGTTTCATGCATTTTATTTCATCCACTCTCAATGGCTCTGTGGCGCAATGGATAGCGCGTTGGACTTCTAGTTAGGCTCTAAGAAAGAGATTCAAAGGTTGTGGGTTTGAGTCCCACCAGAGTTGACCTTTAGGTATTGTATTTAATAGTGGACCTTTAAACTTCAAATTGGAATAATCTCATAGATTAATTCCTACATTTTATTTCTTGCACTCTCAATGGCTCTGTGGTGAAATGGATAGTGTGTTGGACTTCTAGTTAAGCTCTAACAAAGCAATTCAAAGCTTGTGGGTTCGAGTCCCACCAGAGTTGAACTTTAGGTATTGGAATAATCTCGTCCGCAGTTTCATGTGTTGTTTTTCTAAAAATATTACAACCTCTGTGGCGCAATGGATAGCGTGTTGGTCTTCTAGTTAGGCTCTAAGAAAAAGATTCAAAGGTTGTGGGTTCGAGTCCCACCTGAGTATAATTTTAGGAATTGGAATAATCTTGTCGACTGTTTCATGTGTTGTTTTTCTGAGAATTTCACTAATTCTGTGGTGCAATGGATAGTACGTAGGTCTACTAGTTAGGCTCAAAGAAAGTGTTTCAAAGGTTGTGGGTTTGAGTCCCACCAGTGTTGAACTTTAGGTATTGGAATAATCTCGTCGGCAGTTTCATGTGTTGTTTTTCTGAGTATTTCACTAGCTCTGTGGCGCAATGGATAGCGCGTTGGACTTCTAGTTAGGCTCTAAGAAAGAGATTCAAAGGTTGTGGGTTCGAGTCCCACCAGAGTTGACCTTTAGGTATTGTATTTAATAGTGGACCTTTAAACTTCAAATTGGAATAATCTCATAGATAGTTTCATACATTTTATTTCATCCACTCTCACTGGCTCTGTGGCGCAATGGATAGCGCGTTGGACTTCTAGTTGGGCTCTTAGAAAGAGATTCAAAGGTTGTGGGTTTGAGTCCCACCAGAGTTGAACTTTAGGTATTGGAATAATCTCGTCGGCAGTTTCATGTGTTGTTTTTCTGAGAATGTCACTACCTCTGTGGCGCAATGGATAGTACGTAGGTCTACTAATTAGGCTCAAAGAAAGCCTTTCAAAGGTTAAGGGTTCGAGTCCCACCAGAGTTGTCCTATAGGGATTGTATTTAATAGTGGACCTTTAAACTTCAAATCAGAGTAATCTCATAGATTGTTTCCTACATTTTATTTCTTGCTCTCTCAATGGCTCTGTGGTGCAATGGATAGTGTGTTGGACTTCTAGTTTGGCTCTAACAATGAGATTCAAAGGTTGTGGGTTCGAGTCCCACCAGAGTTGACCTTTAGGTATTTAATAGTCGACCTTTAAACTTCAAATTGGAATAATCTCATAGATAGTTTCATACATTTTATTTCATCCACTCTCACTGGCTCTTTGGCGCAATGGATAGTGCGTTGGACTTCTAGTTAGGCTCTAAGAAAGAGATTCAAAGGTTGTGGGTTCGAGTCCCACCAGAGTTGACCTTTAGGTATTGTATTTAATAGTGGACCTTTAAACTTCAAATTGGAATAATCTCATAGATAGTTTCATACATTTTATTTCATCCACTCTCACTGGCTCTGTGGCGCAATGGATAGCGCGTTGGACTTCTAGTTAGGCTCTAAGAAAGAGATTCAAGGGTTGTGGGTTTGAGACCCACCAGAGTTGAACTTTAGGTATTGGAATAATCTCGTCGGCAGTTTCATGTGTTGTTTTTCTGAGAATGTCACTACCTCTGTTGGGCAATGGATAGTACGTAGGTCTACTAATTAGGCTCAAAGAAAGCGTTTCAAAGGTTATGGGTTCGAGTCCCACCAGAGTTGTCCTATAGGTATTGTATTTAATAGTGGACCTTTAAACTTCAAATCAGAGTAATCTCATAGATTGTTTCCTACATTTTATTTCTTGCTTTCTCAATGGCTCTGTGGCGCAATGGATAGTGCGTTGGTCTTTTAGTTAGGCTCTAAGAAAGCAATTCAAAGGTTGTGGGTTCAAGTCCCACCAGTGTTGAACTTTAGGTATTGGAATAATCTCGTTGGCAGTTTCATGTGTTGTTTTTCTGAGTATATCACTAGCTCTGTGGCGCAATGGATAGCGCGTTGGACTTCTAGTTAGGCTCTAAGAAAGAGATTCAAAGGTTGTGGGTTTGAGTCCCACCAGAGTTGACCTTTAGGTATTGTATTTAATAGTGGACCTTTAAACTTCAAATTGGAATAATCTCATAGATAGTTTCATACATTTTATTTCATCCACTCTCACTGGCTCTGTGGCGCAATGGATAGCGCGTTGGACTTCTAGTTAGGCTCTAAGAAAGAGATTCAAAGGTTGTGGGTTTGAGTCCCACCAGAGTTGAACTTTAGGTATTGGAATAATCTCGTCGGCAGTTTCATGTGTTGTTTTTCTGAGAATGTCACTACCTCTGTTGGGCAATGGATAGTACGTAGGTCTACTAATTAGGCTCAAAGAAAGCGTTTCAAAGGTTATGGGTTCGAGTCCCACCAGAGTTGTCCTATAGGTATTGTATTTAATAGTGGACCTTTAAACTTCAAATCAGAGTAATCTCATAGATTGTTTCCTACATTTTATTTCTTGCTTTCTAAATGGCTCTGTGGCGCAATGGATAGTGCGTTGGTCTATTAGTTAGGCTCTAAGAAAGCAATTCAAAGGTTGTGGGTTCAAGTCCCACCAGTGTTGAACTTTAGGTATTGGAATAATCTCGTTGGCAGTTTCATGTGTTGTTTTTCTGAATATTTCACTAGCTCTGTGGCGCAATGGATAGCGCGTTGGACTTCTAGTTAGGCTCTAAGAAAGAGATTCAAAGGTTGTGGGTTTGAGTCCCACCAGAGTTGACCTTTAGGTATTGTATTTAATAGTGGACCTTTAAACTTCAAATTGGAATAATCTCATAGATAGTTTCATGCATTTTATTTCATCCACTCTCAATGGCTCTGTGGTGCAATGGATAGCGCGTTGGACTTCTAGTTAGGCTCTAAGAAAGAGATTCAAAGGTTGTGGGTTCAAGTCCCACCAGCGTTGAACTTTAGGTATTGGAATAATCTCGTCGGCAGTTTCATGTGTTGTTTTTCTGAGAATGTCACTACCTCTGTGGCGCAATGGATAGTACGTAGGTCTACTAATTAGGCTCAAAGAAAGCGTTTCAAAGGTTATGGGTTCAAGTCCCACCAGAGTTGTCCTATAGGTATTGTATTTAATAGTGGACCTTTAAACTTCAAATCAGAGTAATCTCATAGATTGTTTCCTACATTTTATTTCTTGCTCTCTCAATGGCTCTGTGGTGCAATGGATAGTGTGTTGGACTTCTAGTTTGGCTCTAACAATGAGATTCAAAGGTTGTGGGTTCGAGTCCCACCAGAGTTGACCTTTAGGTATTTAATAGTGGACCTTTAAACTTCAAATTGGAATAATCTCATAGATAGTTTCATACATTTTATTTCATCCACACTCACTGGCTCTGTGGGGCAATGGATAGTGCGTTGGACTTCTAGTTAGGCTCTAAGAAAGAGATTCAAAGGTTGTGGGTTCAAGTCCCACCAGAGTTGACCTTTAGGTATTGGAATAATCTCGTCCGCAGTTTCATGTGTTGTTTTTCTAAAAATATTACAACCTCTGTGGCGCAATGGATAGCGCGTTGGTCTTCTAGTTAGGCTCTAAGAAAAAGATTCAAAGGTTGTGGGTTCGAGTCCCACCTGAGTATAATGTTAGGAATTGGAATAATCTTGTCAACTGTTTCATGTGTTGTTTTTCTGAGAATTTCACTATTTCTGTGGTGCAATGGATAGTACGTAGGTCTACTAGTTAGGCTCAAAGAAAGTGTTTCAAAGGTTGTGGGTTTGAGTCCCACCAGTGTTGAACTTTAGGTATTGGAATAATCTCGTCGGCAGTTTCATGTGTTGTTTTTCTGAGTATTTCACTAGCTCTGTGGCGCAATGGATAGCGCGTTGGACTTCTACTTAGGCTCTAAGAAAGAGATTCAAAGGTTATGGGTTCGAGTCCCACCAGAGTTGACCTATAGGTATTGTATTTAATAGTGGACCTTTAAACTTCAAATTGGAATAATCTCATAGATAGTTTCATGCATTTTATTTCATGCACTCTCACTGGCTCTGTGGCGCAATGGATAGCGCGTTGGACTTCTAGTTAGGCTCTAAGAAAGAGATTCAAAGGTTGTAGGTTCGAGTCCCACCAGAGTTGACCTTTAGGTATTGTATTTAATAGTGGACCTTTAAACTTCAAATTGGAATAATCTCATAGATAGTTTCATAAATTTTATTTCATCCACTCTCACTGGCTCTTTGGCGCAATAGATAGCGCGTTGGACTTCTAGTTAGGCTCTAAGAAAGAGATTCAAAGGTTGTGGGTTCGAGTCCCACCAGAGTTGAATTTTAGGTATTGGAATAATCTCGTCGGCAGTTTCATGTGTTGTTTTTCTAAAAATATTACAACCTCTGTGGCGCAATGGATAGCTCGTTGGTCTTCTAGTTAGGCTCTAAGAAAAAGATTCAAAGGTTGTGGGTTCGAGTCCCACCTTAGTATAATGTTAGGAATTGGAATAATCTCGTCGACTGTTTCATGTGTTGTTTTTCTGAGAATTTCACTATTTCTGTGGTGCAATGGATAGTACGTAGGTCTACTAGTTAGGCTCAAAGAAAGTGTTTCAAAGGTTGCGGGTTTGAGTCCCACCAGTGTTGAACTTTAGGTATTGGAATAATCTCGTCGGCAGTTTCATGTGTTGTTTTTCTGAGTATTTCACTAGCTCTGTGGCGCAATGGATAGCGCGTTGGACTTCTAGTTAGGCTCTAAGAAAGAGATTCAAAGGTTGTGGGTTCGAGTCCCACCAGAGTTGAACTTTAGGTATTGGAATAAGCTCGTCGGCAGTTTCATGTGTTTTTTTTCTAAAAATATTACAAGCTCTGTGGCGCAATGGATAGCGCGTTGGACTTCTAGTTAGGCTCTAAGAAAGAGATTCAAAGGTTGTGGGTTCGAGTCCCACCAGAGTTGACCTTTAGGTATTGTATTTAATAGTGGACCTTTAAACTTCAAATTGGAATAATCTCATAGATTGTTTCCTACTTTTTATTTCTTGCACTCTCAATGGCTCTGTGGTGAAATGGATTGTGCGTTGGACTTCTAGTTAGGCTCTAACAAAGCAATTCAAAGGTTGTGGGTTCGAGTCCCACCAGAGTTGAACTTTAGGTATTGGAATAATCTCGTCGGCAGTTTCATGTGTTGTTTTTCTAAAAATATTACAACCTCTGTGGCGCAATGGATAGTGCGTTGGACTTCTAGTTAGGCTCTAAGAAAGAGATTCAAATCTTGTGGGTTCGAGTCCCACCAGAGTTGACCTTTAGGTATTGTATTTAATAGTGGACCTTTAAACTTCAAATTGGAATAATCTCATAGATAGTTTCATGCATTTTATTTCATGCACTCTCACTGGCTCTGTGGCGCAATGGATAGCGCGTTGGACTTCTAGTTAGGCTCTAAGAAAGTAATTCAAAGGTTGTGGGTTCGAGACCCACCAGAGTTGACCTTTAGGTATTGGAATAATCTCGTCGGCAGTTTCATGTGTTGTTTTTCTGAGAATTTCACTAGCTCTGTGGTGCAATGGATAGTACGTAGGTCTACTAATTAGGCTCTAAGAAAGAGATTCAAAGGTTGTGGGTTCGAGTCCCACCAGAGTTGACCTTTAGGTATTGTATTTAATAGTGGACCTTTAAACTTCAAATTGGAATAATCTCATAGATTGTTTCCTACTTTTTATTTCTTGCACTCTCAATGGCTCTGTGGTGAAATGGATTGTGCTTTGGACTTCTAGTCAGGCTCTAACAAAGCAATTCAAAGGTTGTGGGTTCGAGTCCCACCAGAGTTGAACTTTAGGTATTGGAATAATCTCGTCGGCAGTTTCATGTGTTGTTTTTCTAAAAATATTACAACCTCTGTGGTGCAATGGATAGTGCGTTGGACTTCTAGTTAGGCTCTAAGAAAGAGATTCAAATCTTGTGGGTTCGAGTCCCACCAGAGTTGACCTTTAGGTATTGTATTTAATAGTGGACCTTTAAACTTCAAATTGGAATAATCTCATAGATAGTTTCATGCATTTTATTTCATGCACTCTCACTGGCTCTGTGGCGCAATGGATAGCGCGTTGGACTTCTAGTTAGGCTCTAAGAAAGAGATTCAAAGGTTGTGGGTTTGAGTCCCACCAGAGTTGACCTTTAGGTATTGGAATAATCTCGTCGGCAGTTTCATGTGTTGTTTTTCTGAGAATTTCACTAGCTCTGTGGTGCAATGGATAGTACGTAGGTCTACTAATTAGGCTCAAAGAAAGTGTTTCAAAGGTTGTGGGTTTAAGTCCCACCAGTGTTGAACTTTAGGTATTGGAATAATCTCGTCGGCAGTTTCATGTGTTGTTTTTCTGAGTATTTCACTAGCTCTGTGGCGCAATGGATAGCGCGTTGGACTTCTAGTTAGGCTCTAAGAAAGAGATTCAAAGGTTGTGGGTTTGAGTCCCACCAGAGTTGACCTTTAGGTATTGTATTTAATAGTGGACCTTTAAACTTCAAATTGGAATAATCTCATAGATAGTTTCATACATTTTATTTCATCCACTCTCACTGGCTCTGTGGCGCAATGGATAGCGCGTTGGACTTCTAGTTAGGCTCTAAGAAAGAGATTCAAAGGTTGTGGGTTCGAGTCCCACCAGAGTTGAACTTTAGGTATTGGAAAAAGCTCGTCGGCAGTTTCATGTGTTTTTTTTCTAAAAATATTACAAGCTCTGTGGCGCAATGGATAGCGCGTTGGACTTCTAGTTAGGCTCTAAGAAAGAGATTCAAAGTTGTGGGTTCGAGTCCCACCAGAGTTGGCCTATAGGTATTGTATTTAATAGTGGACCTTTAAACTTCAAATCAGAGTAATCTCATAGATTGTTTCCTACATTTTATTTCTTGCTTGCTCTCAATGGCTCTGTGGTGCAATGGATAGTGTGTTGGACTTCTAGTTTGGCTCTAACAATGAGATTCAAGGTTGTGGGTTCAGGTCCCACTAGAGTTGACCTTTAGGTATTTAATAGTGGTCCTTTAAACTTCAAATTGGAATAATCTCATAGATAGTTTCATACATTTTATTTCATCCACTCTCACTGGCTCTGTGGCGCAATGGATAGCGCGTTGGACTTCTAGTTAGGCTCTAAGAAAGATTCAAAGGTTGTGGGTTCGAGTCCCACCAGAGTTGAATTTTAGGTATTGGAATAATCTCGTCGGCAGTTTCATGTGTTGTTTTTCTAAAAATATTACAACCTCTGTGGCGCAATGGATAGCGCGTTGGTCTTCTAGTTAGGCTCTAAGAAAAAGATTCAAAGGTTGTGGGTTCGAGTCCACCTTAGTATAATGTTAGGAATTGGAATAATCTCGTCGACTGTTTCATGTGTTGTTTTTCTGAGAATTTTCTCTATTTCTGTGGTGCAATGGATAGTACGTAGGTCTACTAGTTAGGCTCAAAGAAAGTGTTTCAAAGGGTTGCGGGGTTTGAGTCCCACCAGTGTTGAACTTTAGGTATTGGAATAATCTCGTCGGCAGTTTCATGTGTTGTTTTTCTGAGTATTTCCAATAGCTCTGTGGCGCAATGGATAGCGTTGGACTTCTAGTTAGGCTCTAAGAAAGAGATTCAAAGGTTGTGGGTTCGAGTCCCACCAGAGTTGAATTTTTAGGTATTGGAATAATCTAAATCCGGCAGTTTCATGTGTTGTTTTTCTAAAATATTACAACCTCTGTGGCGCAATGGATAGCGCGTTGGTCTTCTAGTTAGGCTCTAAGAAAAAGATTCAAAGGTTGTGGGTTCGAGTCCCACCTTAGTATAATGTTAGGAATTGGAATAATCTAAATCGACTGTTTCATGTGTTGTTTTTCTGAGAATTTCTCTATTTCTGTGGTGCAATGGATAGTACGTAGGTCTACTAGTTAGGCTCAAAGAAAGTGTTTCAAAGGTTGGGTGAGTCCCACCAGTGTTGAACTTTAGGTATTGGAATAATCTCTGTCGGCAGTTTCATGTGTTGTTTTTCTGAGTATTTCAATAGCTCTGTGGCGCAATGGATAGCGCGTTGGACTTCTAGTTAGGCTCTAAGAAAGAGATTCAAAGGTTGTGGGTTCGAGTCCCACCAGAGTTGAACTTTAGGTATTGGAAAAAGCTCGTCGGCAGTTTCATGTGTTTTTTTTCTAAAAATATTACAAGCTCTGTGGCGCAATGGATAGCGCGTTGGACTTCTAGTTAGGCTCTAAGAAAGAGATTCAAAGGTTGTGGGTTCGAGTCCCACCAGAGTTGACCTTTAGGTATTGTATTTAATAGTGGACCTTTAAACTTCAAATTGGAATAATCTCATAGATTGTTTCCTACTTTTTATTTCTTGCACTCTCAATGGCTCTGTGGTGAAATGGATTGTGCGTTGGACGTCTAGTTAGGCTCTAACAAAGCAATTCAAAGGTTGTGGGTTCGAGTCCCACCAGAGTTGAACTTTAGGTATTGGAATAATCTCGTCGGCAGTTTCATGTGTTGTTTTTCTAAAAATATTACAACCTCTGTGGCGCAATGGATAGTGCGTTGGACTTCTAGTTAGGCTCTAAGAAAGAGATTCAAATCTTGTGGGTTCGAGTCCCACCAGAGTTGACCTTTAGGTATTTAATAGTGGACCTTTAAACTTCAAATTGGAATAATCTCATAGATAGTTTCATGCATTTTATTTCATGCACTCTCACTGGCTCTGTGGCGCAATGGATAGCGCGTTGGACTTCTAGTTAGGCTCTAAGAAAGAGATTCAAAGGTTGTGGGTTTGAGTCCCACCAGAGTTGACCTTTAGGTATTGTATTTAATAGTGGCGCTTTAAACTTCAAATCGGAGTAATCTTAGAGATTGTTTCATACATTTTATTTCTTGCACTCTCAATGGCTCTGTGTCGCAATGGATAGTGCGTTTGACTTCTATTTAGGCTCTAAGAAAGTAATTCAAAGGTTGTGGGTTCGAGACCCACCAGAGTTGACCTTTAGGTATTGGAATAATCTCGTCGGCAGTTTCATGTGTTGTTTTTCTGAGAACTTCACAAGCTCTGTGGCGCAATGGATAGCGCGTTGGACTTCTAGTTAGGCTCTAAGAAAGAGATTCAAAGGTTGTGGGTTCGAGTCCCACCAGAGTTGACCTTTAGGTATTGTATTTAATAGTGGACCTTTAAACTTCAACTTAAACTTGGAATAATCTCATCGGCAGTTTCATGTGTTGTTTTTCTGAGTAATTCACAAGCTCTGTGGCGCAATGGATAGTGCGTTGGACTTTTAGTTAGGCTCTAAGAAAGAGATTCAAAGGTTGTGGGTTCGAGTCCCACCAGAGTTGACCTTTAGGTATTGTATTTAATAGTGGACCTTTAAACTTCAAATTGGAATAATCTCATAGATTGTTTCCTACATTTTATTTCTTGCACTCTCAATGGCTCTGTGGTGAAATGGATTGTGCGTTGGACTTCTAGTTAGGCTCTAACAAAGCAATTCAAAGGTTGTGGGTTCGAGTCCCACCAGAGTTGAACTTTAGGTATTGGAATAATCTCGTCGGCAGTTTCATGTGTTGTTTTTCTAAAAATATTACAACCTCTGTGGCGCAATGGATAGTGCGTTGGACTTCTAGTTAGGCTCTAAGAAAGAGATTCAAATCTTGTGGGTTCGAGTCCCACCAGAGTTGACCTTTAGGTATTGTATTTAATAGTGGACCTTTAAACTTCAAATTGGAATAATCTCATAGATAGTTTCATGCATTTTATTTCATGCACTCTCACTGGCTCTGTGGCGCAATGGATAGCGCGTTGGACTTCTAGTAAGGCTCTAAGAAAGAGATTCAAAGGTTGTGGGTTCGAGTCCCACCAGAGTTGACCTTTAGGTATTGTATTTAATAGTGGACCTTTAAACTTCAAATTGGAATAATCTCATAGATAGTTTCATACATTTTATTTCATCCACTCTCACTGGCTCTTTGGCGCAATGGATAGCGCGTTGGACTTCTAGTTAGGCTCTAAGAAAGAGATTCAAAGGTTGTGGGTTCGAGTCCCACCAGAGTTGAATTTTAGGTATTGGAATAATCTCGTCGGCAGTTTCATGTGTTGTTTTTCTAAAAATATTACAACCTCTGTGGCGCAATGGATAGCGCGTTGGTCTTCTATTTAGGCTCTAAGAAAAAGATTCAAAGGTTGTGGGTTCGAGTCCCACCTTAGTATAATGTTAGGAATTGGAATAATCTCGTCGACTGTTTCATGTGTTGTTTTTCTGAGAATTTCACTATTTCTGTGGTGCAATGGATAGTACGTAGGTCTACTAGTTAGGCTCAAAGAAAGTGTTTCAAAGGTTGCGGGTTTGAGTCCCACCAGAGTTGAACTTTAGGTATTGGAATAATCTCGTCGGCAGTTTCATGTGTTGTTTTTCTGAGAATGTCACTACCTCTGTGGCGCAATGGATAGTACGTAGGTCTACTAATTAGGCTCAAAGAAAGCGTTTCAAAGGTTATGGGTTCAAGTCCCACCAGAGTTGGCCTATAGGTATTGTATTTAATAGTGGACCTTTAAACTTCAAATCAGAGTAATCTCATAGATTGTTTCCTACATTTTATTTCTTGCTCTCTCAATGGCTCTGTGGTGCAATGGATAGTGTGTTGGACTTCTAGTTTGGCTCTAACAATGAGATTCAAAGGTTGTGGGTTCGAGTCCCACTAGAGTTGACCTTTAGGTATTTAATAGTGGACCTTTAAACTTCAAATTGGAATAATCTCATAGATAGTTTCATACATTTTATTTCATCCACTCTCACTGGCTCTGTGGCGCAATGGATAGCGCGTTGGACTTCTAGTTAGGCTCTAAGAAAGATTCAAAGGTTGTGGGTTCGAGTCCCACCAGAGTTGAATTTTAGGTATTGGAATAATCTCGTCGGCAGTTTCATGTGTTGTTTTTCTAAAAATATTACAACCTCTGTGGCGCAATGGATAGCGCGTTGGTCTTCTAGTTAGGCTCTAAGAAAAAGATTCAAAGGTTGTGGGTTCGAGTCCCACCTTAGTATAATGTTAGGAATTGGAATAATCTCGTCGACTGTTTCATGTGTTGTTTTTCTGAGAATTTCTCTATTTCTGTGGTGCAATGGATAGTACGTAGGTCTACTAGTTAGGCTCAAAGAAAGTGTTTCAAAGGTTGCGGGTTTGAGTCCCACCAGTGTTGAACTTTAGGTATTGGAATAATCTCGTCGGCAGTTTCATGTGTTGTTTTTCTGAGTATTTCAATAGCTCTGTGGCGCAATGGATAGCGCGTTGGACTTCTAGTTAGGCTCTAAGAAAGAGATTCAAAGGTTGTGGGTTCGAGTCCCACCAGAGTTGAACTTTAGGTATTGGAAAAAGCTCGTCGGCAGTTTCATGTGTTTTTTTTCTAAAAATATTACAAGCTCTGTGGCGCAATGGATAGCGCGTTGGACTTCTAGTTAGGCTCTAAGAAAGAGATTCAAAGGTTGTGGGTTCGAGTCCCACCAGAGTTGGCCTATAGGTATTGTATTTAATAGTGGACCTTTAAACTTCAAATCAGAGTAATCTCATAGATTGTTTCCTACATTTTATTTCTTGCTCTCTCAATGGCTCTGTGGTGCAATGGATAGTGTGTTGGACTTCTAGTTTGGCTCTAACAATGAGATTCAAAGGTTGTGGGTTCGAGTCCCACTAGAGTTGACCTTTAGGTATTTAATAGTGGACCTTTAAACTTCAAATTGGAATAATCTCATAGATAGTTTCATACATTTTATTTCATCCACTCTCACTGGCTCTGTGGCGCAATGGATAGCGCGTTGGACTTCTAGTTAGGCTCTAAGAAAGATTCAAAGGTTGTGGGTTCGAGTCCCACCAGAGTTGAATTTTAGGTATTGGAATAATCTCGCCGGCAGTTTCATGTGTTGTTTTTCTAAAAATATTACAACCTCTGTGGCAATGGATAGCGTTGGTCTTCTAGTTAGGCTCTAAGAAAAAGATTCAAAGGTTGTGGGTTCGAGTCCCACCTTAGTATAATGTTAGGAATTGGAATAATCTCGTCGACTGTTTCATGTGTTGTTTTTCTGAGAATTTCTCTATTTCTGTGGTGCAATGGATAGTACGTAGGTCTACTAGTTAGGCTCAAAGAAAGTGTTTCAAAGGTTGCGGGTTTGAGTCCCACCAGTGTTGAACTTTAGGTATTGGAATAATCTCGTCGGCAGTTTCATGTGTTGTTTTTCTGAGTATTTCAATAGCTCTGTGGCGCAATGGATAGCGCGTTGGACTTCTAGTTAGGCTCTAAGAAAGAGATTCAAAGGTTGTGGGTTCGAGTCCCACCAGAGTTGAATTTTAGGTATTGGAATAATCTCGTCGGCAGTTTCATGTGTTGTTTTTCTAAAAATATTACAACCTCTGTGGCGCAATGGATAGCGCGTTGGTCTTCTAGTTAGGCTCTAAGAAAAAGATTCAAAGGTTGTGGGTTCGAGTCCCACCTTTTATTTCTTGCTCTCTCAATGGCTCTGTGGTGCAATGGATAGTGTGTTGGACTTCTAGTTTGGCTCTAACAATGAGATTCAAAGGTTGTGGGTTCGAGTCCCACTAGAGTTGACCTTTAGGTATTTAATAGTGGACCTTTAAACTTCAAATTGGAATAATCTCATAGATAGTTTCATACATTTTATTTCATCCACTCTCACTGGCTCTGTGGCGCAATGGATAGCGCGTTGGACTTCTAGTTAGGCTCTAAGAAAGATTCAAAGGTTGTGGGTTCGAGTCCCACCAGAGTTGAATTTTAGGTATTGGAATAATCTCTCGTCGGCAGTTTCATGTGTTGTTTCAATGGATAGCGTGGTCTTCTAGTTAGGCTCTAAGAAAAAAGATTCAAAGGTTGTGGGTTCGAGTCCCACCTTAGTATAATGTTAGGAATTGGAATAATCTCGTCGACTGTTTCATGTGTTGTTTTTCTGAGAATTTCTCTATTTCTGTGGTGCAATGGATAGTACGTAGGTCTACTAGTTAGGCTCAAAGAAAGTGTTTCAAAGGTTCGGGCGGGTTTGAGTCCCACCAGTGTTGAACTTTAGGTATTGGAATAATCTCGTCCGGCAGTTTCATGTGTTGTTTTCTGAGTATTTCAATAGCTCTGTGGCAATGGATAGCGCGTTGGACTTCTAGTTAGGCTCTAAGAAAGAGATTCAAAGGTTGTGGGTTCGAGTCCCACCAGAGTTGAACTTTAGGTATTGGAATAATCTCGTCGGCAGTTTCATGTGTTTTTTTCTAAAAATATTACAAGCTCTGTGGGCAATGGATAGCCGTTGGTCTTCTAGTTAGGCTCTAAGAAAAGATTCAAAGGTTGTGGGTTCGAGTTTTCATGTGTTGTTGGACTTCTAGTTAGGCTCTAAGAAAGAGATTCAAAGGTTGTGGGTTAGAGTTGAACTTTAGGTATTGGAAAAAGCTCGTCGGCAGTTTCATGTGTTTTTGCAATGGATATTGGACTTCTAGTTAGGCTCTAAGAAAGAGATTCAAAGGTTGTGGGTTCGAGTCCCACCAGAGTTGACCTTTAGGTATTGTATTTAATAGTGGACCTTTAAACTTCAAATTGGAATAATCTCATAGATTGTTTCCTACTTTTTATTTCTTGCACTCTCAATGGCTCTGTGGTGAAATGGATTGTGCGTTGGACGTCTAGTTAGGCTCTCACAAAGCAATTCAAAGGTTGTGGGTTCGAGTCCCACCAGAGTTGAACTTTAGGTATTGGAATAATCTCGTCGGCAGTTTCATGTGTTGTTTTTCTAAAAATATTACAACCTCTGTGGCGCAATGGATAGTGCGTTGGACTTCTAGTTAGGCTCTAAGAAAGAGATTCAAATCTTGTGGGTTCGAGTCCCACCAGAGTTGACCTTTAGGTATTTAATAGTGGACCTTTAAACTTCAAATTGGAATAATCTCATAGATAGTTTCATGCATTTTATTTCATGCACTCTCACTGGCTCTGTGGCGCAATGGATAGCGCGTTGGACTTCTAGTTAGGCTCTAAGAAAGAGATTCAAAGGTTGTGGGTTTGAGTCCCACCAGAGTTGACCTTTAGGTATTGTATTTAATAGTGGCGCTTTAAACTTCAAATCGGAGTAATCTTAGAGATTGTTTCATACATTTTATTTCTTGCACTCTCAATGGCTCTGTGTCGCAATGGATAGTGCGTTTGACTTCTATTTAGGCTCTAAGAAAGTAATTCAAAGGTTGTGGGTTCGAGACCCACCAGAGTTGACCTTTAGGTATTGGAATAATCTCGTCGGCAGTTTCATGTGTTGTTTTTCTGAGAACTTCACAAGCTCTGTGGCGCAATGGATAGCGCGTTGGACTTCTAGTTAGGCTCTAAGAAAGAGATTCAAAGGTTGTGGGTTCGAGTCCCACCAGAGTTGACCTTTAGGTATTGTATTTAATAGTGGACCTTTAAACTTCAACTTAAACTTGGAATAATCTCATCGGCAGTTTCATGTGTTGTTTTTCTGAGTAATTCACAAGCTCTGTGGCGCAATGGATAGTGCGTTGGACTTTTAGTTAGGCTCTAAGAAAGAGATTCAAAGGTTGTGGGTTCGAGTCCCACCAGAGTTGACCTTTAGGTATTGTATTTAATAGTGGACCTTTAAACTTCAAATTGGAATAATCTCATAGATTGTTTCCTACATTTTATTTCTTGCACTCTCAATGGCTCTGTGGTGAAATGGATTGTGCGTTGGACTTCTAGTTAGGCTCTAACAAAGCAATTCAAAGGTTGTGGGTTCGAGTCCCACCAGAGTTGAACTTTAGGTATTGGAATAATCTCGTCGGCAGTTTCATGTGTTGTTTTTCTAAAAATATTACAACCTCTGTGGCGCAATGGATAGTGCGTTGGACTTCTAGTTAGGCTCTAAGAAAGAGATTCAAATCTTGTGGGTTCGAGTCCCACCAGAGTTGACCTTTAGGTATTGTATTTAATAGTGGACCTTTAAACTTCAAATTGGAATAATCTCATAGATAGTTTCATGCATTTTATTTCATGCACTCTCACTGGCTCTGTGGCGCAATGGATAGCGTTGGACTTCTAGTAAGGCTCTAAGAAAGAGATTCAAAGGTTGTGGGTTCGAGTCCCACCAGAGTTGACCTTTAGGTATTGTATTTAATAGTGGACCTTTAAACTTCAAATTGGAATAATCTCATAGATAGTTTCATACATTTTATTTCATCCACTCTCACTGGCTCTTTGGCGCAATGGATAGCGCGTTGGACTTCTAGTTAGGCTCTAAGAAAGAGATTCAAAGGTTGTGGGTTCGAGTCCCACCAGAGTTGAATTTTAGGTATTGGAATAATCTCGTCGGCAGTTTCATGTGTTGTTTTTCTAAAAATATTACAACCTCTGTGGCGCAATGGATAGCGCGTTGGTCTTCTATTTAGGCTCTAAGAAAAAGATTCAAAGGTTGTGGGTTCGAGTCCCACCTTAGTATAATGTTAGGAATTGGAATAATCTCGTCGACTGTTTCATGTGTTGTTTTTCTGAGAATTTCACTATTTCTGTGGTGCAATGGATAGTACGTAGGTCTACTAGTTAGGCTCAAAGAAAGTGTTTCAAAGGTTGCGGGTTTGAGTCCCACCAGTGTTGAACTTTAGGTATTGGAATAATCTCGTCGGCAGTTTCATGTGTTGTTTTTCTGAGTATTTCACTAGCTCTGTGGCGCAATGGATAGCGCGTTGGACTTCTAGTTAGGCTCTAAGAAAGAGATTCAAAGGTTGTGGGTTCGAGTCCCACCAGAGTTGAACTTTAGGTATTGGAATAAGCTCGTCGGCAGTTTCATGTGTTTTTTTTCTAAAAATATTACAAGCTCTGTGGCGCAATGGCTAGCACGTTGGACTTCTAGTTAGGCTCTAAGAAAGAGATTCAAAGGTTGTGGGTTCGAGTCCCACCAGAGTTGACCTTTAGGTATTGTATTTAATAGTGGACCTTTAAACTTCAAATTGGAATAATCTCATAGATTGTTTCCTACTTTTTATTTCTTGCACTCTCAATGGCTCTGTGGTGAAATGGATTGTGCGTTGGACTTCTAGTTAGGCTCTAACAAAGCAATTCAAAGGTTGTGGGTTCGAGACCCACCAGAGTTGACCTTTAGGTATTGGAATAATCTCGTCGGCAGTTTCATGTGTTGTTTTTCTGACAATTTCACTAGCTCTGTGGTGCAATGGATAGTACGTAGGTCTACTAATTAGGCTCTAAGAAAGAGATTCAAAGGTTGTGGGTTTGAATCCCACCAGAGTTGACCTTTAGGTATTGTATTTAATAGTGGACCTTTAAACTTCAAATTGGAATAATCTCATAGATTGTTTCCTACTTTTTATTTCTTGCACTCTCAATGGCTCTGTGGTGAAATGGATTGTGCGTTGGACTTCTAGTTAGGCTCTAACAAAGCAATTCAAAGGTTGTGGGTTCGAGTCCCACCAGAGTTAAACTTTAGGTATTGGAATAATCTCGGCAGGTTCATGTGTTGTTTTTCTAAAAATATTACAACCTCTGTATGGCGCAATGGATAGTGCGCTGGACTTCTAGTTAGGCTCTAAGAAAGAGATTCAAATCTTGTGGGTTCGAGTCCCACCAGAGTTGACCTTTAGGTATTGTATTTAATAGTGGACCTTTAAACTTCAAATTGGAATAATCTCATAGATAGTTTCATGCATTTTATTTCATGCACTCTCACTGACTCTGTGGCGCAATGGATAGCGTGGACTTCTGGTTAGGCCCTAAGAA
>JAYMGU010000053.1:0-22443 GCA_036178185.1 Liparis tanakae
AGGAAGTCTTTGTTCTGCCTCATAACCTCTGTGTCATCAGTTCAATTCAATTTCAATTCAGTTTATTTGTATAGCCCAGTTTCACAAATTACAAATTTGTCTCAGAGTGCTTTACAATCTGTACACATAGACATCCTGACCCAAAACCTCACATCGGACCAGGAAAAACTCCCAAATAACCCTTCGGGGGAAAAAGGAAGAACCCTTGAGGAGAGAACAGGGAGGATCCTCTCCAGGATGGACAGATGCAATAGATGTCATGTGTACAGAAGGACATATTTAGAGTTAAAATACATTAAAGGGAATCTGACAGGTTTATCAATAGTTCATATTTAGGCATATTCCACCATGGAGTTTGGAGACCTCCCAAGTGGAGGAGTGGCGGAGTCCCAGCAGTGGGCGGAGTCTCAACAGTGGGCGGGTCTCTACAGTGGGCGGAGTCTCTACAGTGGGCGGAGTCCCAGCAGGGCAGTGGCACAGCTGGTGACAGGAACTCACGATCCAACCATGGATGGTCCATCAGCAGATGGATCTATGCGTCTCAGAGGTCCGATGACCCCATGAGGCGTGAAGTCAGAAGGACTCGGGGAGAAGCAGAGTTAGTCATGTGTGATGGAGAGATGAAGATTCATCCATAGGAGAAAGAGAGAGGAGAGAGGTGCTCAGTGCATCCTAAAGGTCCCCTATAAGCCTCTAGCAGCATCTCCAGGTGTGGACCAGGTGAACCTGACTCAGCCCTGACTATCAGCTCTGTCAAAGGGAAAGTCTTCAGTCTACTCTTGAAGGTGGTGACTGTGTCTGCCTCCAGGACTGAAGGTGGAGCTGGTTCCATAAAAGGAGCTTGATAACTAAAGGCTCTGGCTCCATTTTACATTTAAGACTCTAGGAACTACAAGTAGCCCGCATTTAGTGAGCAGCTCTCTGGTGGGCGTCAGATTTACTAAGCTCTTTAAGATATGATGGTGCATCACCAATTAAGGCTTTGTAGGTTAAGAAGAATTTAAAAAGTGATTCTTGATGTTACAGGAGCCAGTGCAGAGCAGCTAGTGCAGGAGTCATGTGATCTCTGTTCTTAGTTTAGTGAGAACACAAGCTGCAGCATTCTGGATCAACTGGAGGGACCTAAGAGACTTATAGAGCAGCCTGAAAAAAGGTTGACCTAGACTTATAGAGCAGCTATAATAAGGATTGACCTAAGAGACTTATAGAGCAGCCTGATATGGAGTTGACCTGAGAGACTTATAGAGCAGCCTGATAATAAGGAGTTGACCTAAGAGACTTATAGAGCAGCCTGATAATAAGGAGTTGACCTAAGAGACTTATAGAGCAGCCTAATAATAAGGAGTTGTCCTAAGAGACTTATAGAGCAGCCTAATAATAAGGAGTTGCAGTAATCCAGTCTCGAAGTAACGAGCAGAGTGAACCAATTTTCTGCATCTTTTTGAGAAGATGTGCCTGATTCTTTAAATCTGACGTAGATGAAGAATGCAGTCCTTGAGATGTTCTTCAGGTGGAGTTAAAGGACAAGTCCCCATCAAAGAGAACAGAGGTTCTTTACAGTGGTGTTGGATGCTAGAGTAATGCCATCTACAGAAATCACATCACCAGATAATTGATCTCTGAGGTGATCACAGTGGAATTACTTCGGTTTTGTCTGAGTTTAACATCAAGAAGTTGCCGGTCATCCATGTTTTTATGTCACTAATACATGCTTGAATTTTAGTGAGTTGGTTAGTCTCCTCTGGTTTTATCGATAGATATAGTTGAGTATCATCTGCCTAACAATGAAAGTTTATAGAGTGTTTCCTGATAATATTGCCCAAAGGAAGCATGTATAAGGTAAATAGAATTGGTCCAAGCACAGAACCTTGTGGAACTCCGTGACTAACGTTGGTGGTCATTGAGGCTTCATTGTTTACAAATACAAACTGAGATCGATCTGATAAATAGGATTCAAACCAACTTAGTGCGTGCCTGAAATACCAATCCACTGCTCCAGTCTCTGTATTAGGATGTCATGGTCAATGGTGTCGAATGCAGCACTAAGGTCTAACAAGACCAGTACAGAGGGGAGTCCTCTATCAGGACTAAGGTCTAACAAGACCAGTACAGAGAGGAGTCCTCTATCAGGACTAAGGTCTAACAAGACCAGTACAGAAAGGAGTCCTCTATCAGCACTAAGGTCTAACAAGACCAGTACAGAGAGGAGTCCTCTATCAGCACTAAGGTCTAACAAGACCAGTACAGAGAGGAGTCCTCTATCAGGACTAAGGTCTAACCAGACCAGTACAGAGAGGAGTCCTCTATCAGCACTAAGGTCTAACCAGACCAGTACAGAGAGAGTCCTCTATCAGCACTAAGGTCTAACAAGACCAGTACAGAGATGAGTCCTTTATCTGCTGCCATTAAGAGGTCATTGGTAATCTTCACCAGTGCTGTCTCTGTGGGTGTTTTCTAAACCCTGACTGAAACTCTTCAATTAAACTATTCTGATGTAGAAAGTCACACAACTGATGTGAGACCACTTCCTCAAGGATCTTAGAGAGGAAGGGGAGGTTAGAATCGGTCTGTAGTTAGCCAAAACCTCTGGATCCAGAGCAGCTTCTTCAGGAGAGGTTTAATTACAGCTACTTTGAAGGAATGTGGTACGTGGCCTGTTAACAAAGACACATTGATCATATCCAAAGAGAGCTGCCAATTAAAGGCAAAAGGTCTTTAAGCAGCCTAGTCGGATAGGGTCCTAGAGACAAGTAGACAGGGTCTAGAGACAGGTAGACGGGGTCTAGAGACATGTAGACAGGGTCTAGAGACAGGTAGGCGGGGTCTAGAGACAGGTAGACGGGTCCAAGAGACAGGTAGACAGGGTCTAGAGACAGGTGACAGGGTCTAGAGACAGGTAGACAGGGTCCAAGAGACAGGTAGACGTGTTAGAAGTAGAAACCATTGAAGATAATTGGTCACGGTTGATGGGAGAAAAGCCATCTAAATATACACCAGGACATACAGCGGTTTCCAAAGCCATTCCACTTGAGGACAGATCTCTGGTTAAGGGCAAGAGATTATTAATCTTGTCCTCATAGTTCAAATCTTCTCATTGAAGAAGTTCATAAAGTCATTACTCCTGAGGTCTAGAGGAATACTGGGCTCCACAGAGCTGTGACTCTCTGTCAGCCTGGCTACAGCTAAAGAGAAACCTAGGCTTGTTCTTATTCTTCTGTTACTGATGAGTCATATTCTGCTCTTTGGGATTACGGAGGGGCCCTTTTTATAAGTTTTAAGACTATCTCGCCAAACTAAGTGGGATTCTTCCAGATTAGTTGAGCATCCAAATGCTTTCAAGCTTTCGTGGCGTTTGCTTTAGTTTGAGGTCTGAGGGTTATACCAGGGGGCAGACCTCCTCTTCCTCACCCTCTTCTTCTTCAGAGGGGCTATCGAGGTCAGTGTCATTCTCAGTGATCCTGTGACACTATCAACAAGATGATCCATCTGGGACGGACTAGAGTTAGACCAGAAGTCCTCTGTTATATGAGACCTGGACTAGAGTTAGACCAGGAGTCCTGTTATATGAGACCTGGACTAGAGTTAGACCAGGAGTCCTCTGTTATATGAGACCTGGACTAGAGTTAGACCAGCAGTCCTCTGTTATATGAGACCTGGACTAGAGTTAGACCAGCAGTCCTCTGTTATATGAGACCTGGACTAGAGTTAGACCAGCAGTCCTCTGTTATATGAGACCTGGACTAGAGTTAGACCAGGAGTCCTCTGTTATATGATACCTGGACTAAAGTTAGACCAGGGTCCTCTGTTATATGAGACCTGGACTAGAGTTAGACCAGGAGTCCTCTGTTCTATGAGACCTGGACTAGGGGGTTAGACCAGCAGTCCTCTGTTCTATGAGACCTGGACTAGAGTTAGACCAGCAGTCCTCTGTTCTATGAGACCTGGTATTGAATCAAGTGCAGAAGGAATCTCTTCTTTAGATGTAGCTACATGTCAGTCAGCCATCTGGTGTATAAACTTTTGACTAGCGGTGTACACTCCGGTAGTATAAACTAAAGATTATGAGGTTGTGGTCTGACAGAAGAGGATTCTGTGGGAAGACCTTCAAATGCTCATCAGTTCAATCCGAGTTCATGTCCCAGTGTGATGTCATCAGTTCACCAGTCAGCTGGTTTATGGCCGTCAGTCAACGTTCTGCATTTAAAACATGAATTTAAATGCAGAACATTTTCATGATGATGTCACTGATGCTCTGTTGTGACATCATCACTATGACAGGTGTCATGGTGATGATGTCATTTCTAACATTAAGATACAAAATACATGTAATTTGTGAAGATGACGAAGAGGAGTTGACTATACATCTGTCAATGTACTAATAGAGCTGTAGATATACATATGATGTGTACTAATATCTCTAGATATACATATGATGTACTAATACGCTCCTGTGACCCCTAAGCAACCTGTGTGACTATATTATTACTATATACAGGATACACTGAGCTCCCTCTCTCCTCTCCTCTCTCTCCTTATGGACGTTTTAGGATACACACTGAGCTCCTCTCTCCTCTCTCCTTATGGACGTTAGGATACACTCGAGCTCTCTCCTCTCTCTCTCCTTATGGACGTTTAGGACACACTGAGCTCCTCTCTCCTCTCTCTCCTTATGGACGTTTGGGGCGCAATTACCTCTCCTCTCTCTCCTCTCTCTCTCCTTATGGGCGTTAGGATACACTGAGCCCTCTCTTCTCTCCTTCTTATGGACGTTTAGGATACACTGAGCCCTCTCTCTTCTCCTTATGGACGTTTAGATACACTGAGCCTCTCTCTCCTCTCTCTCCTTATGGACGTTTAGGGATACACTGAGCTCCCTCTCCTCTCTCTCCTGGCGGACGTTTTAGATACACTGAGCCTCTCTCCTCTCTCCTCTCTCCTTATGGACGTTTCTAGGATACACTGAGCTCCTCTCTCTCCTTATGGGATCGCTAGGATACACTGAGCTCCTCTCCTCTCTCCCTCTCTCCTTATGGACGTACATACACTGAGCTCCTCTCCTCTCTCCTTATGGACGTTAGGATACACCGAGCTCCTCTCTCTCCTCTCTCCTTATGGACGAGGGGATACACTGAGCCCTCTCTCCTCTCTCTCCTTATGGACGTTTAGGACACACTGAGCCCTCTCTCTCCTCTCTCTCCCTCTCTCCTCTCTCCTCTCTCTCCTTATGGACGCGAGGATACACTGAGCCTCCCTCTCTCTCCCTCCTCTCTCTCCTTATGTGGACGTTTAGGGATACACTGAGCTCCTCTCCTCTCTCCCTTATGGATGTTTAGGGACACATTGTCGCCCGCCTCAGGTCCTAGAGGCCAACAGGGCCTGTAGGATGGCAGACTGCAGCCAGTCACCTCCCTGCAGAACGGGATGGATCAGCTGCAGTCTGCTCTGGTCCTGGCAGCGGCAGCAGAGTAGAGAACCAGATAGTGCACCATCATGTAGAAGTGCACCATCATGTAGAAGTGCACCATCATGCAGAAGTGCACCATCATGGTGAAGTGCACCATCATGTAGAAGTGCACCATAACCGTCTGAGGTGGAACTTCTTCAGCTGTCGCAGGAAAGAACATCCTCTCAGGCTTTTTTGGTGAGGAGTTGATGTTCAGCTCCCACTCGGAGGTCCTGGGAGATGATGGTTCCTACAGCGGAAGGCCTCTGCCCCACGGTCAAAGGCCACTCAGGGTGATGGGGGGCGGGGGGCTGGGTGGGTTTGATGGGGGCTGGGTGGGGGTGGTGGGGTGGGTGGGGCTGTCTCCTTCTGAAGTCTACCACCATCTCCTCTGTTTTCAGAGCGCTTAGCTGCATTTGTTCCTGCCCGCACTAGGTCACCAGATGGTCAGTCTCCCCACCTGTAAGCGGACTCCGTCTCCCCAGAGATGAGCCTCCACGAGGGTGTGTCGCCTGCGACGCAGATACAGGAGAACGTCCCTGATACCTGGAGGATGTTCTCGAACCCCCAGCAGAGGAAAGACTCCGACCGTTCCATTCTTTCAGGGTCAAAGGTCAGACGACGTCATTAGCGACGATCCGCCGGAGGGGGCGCTGGATTTCTCTCCAAACATCATAGCTCGTCTCTGTATGACAGATGATTCACTCCATGAGTTTAAAATGATGAAAGATTCTCAGAGGGGCGTTGACACTCGCACATGCGCTCTAATGACCACACGGACAAGTTGTTACTATAGAGACAGCATATTAACTTCAGTATATTAATTAATATATACATCATGAGAGAGAGACAGAGAGGGGAGACATTTTCACCCAAAATATATGACCTATTTTGTCTATTATTAACGCTATGCCTCCTAATTTAATACATTATTATTAAATTTTGTTTAGGCCATTTGTATTTAAATTAATTTTTATTCCCTTTAGTTTAGTAGTCGGAACACAATCTAATGATGGAAACACTGTTTTTACTTGTTAATTGTTTAGAGAGCAATGAACACATGCAACATGGGGGAATACTTTAAACTAACTTAATTGACATGTTCGGTCCCGTGAAGTTGCAGCGGAGTGAGACCTCTCGTCTCTCCCTGCCTCTGTGGTGAAATCATTTCCACTAAGATGTCTGCAGATGGCTCAGGCTGCGGACCCGGGAGCCGACCCAGCTCGGCCCGGGTCCGGCCTCCAACCCCGGAAGCTTAGCGAGAAGACTGCACTGGCATGCCCAGCGGCAGGCCGAGGAGACGCAGGCTTCCAGGAGGTCATGATGGACATCACCTCCACCCGGGTGAGTGGAGAGCCAGAGCCTGCAGGAAGAGAGGCCTTGTCGGCTGGAGTCTGCTGCTGCTGCACGGAGCTCTGGAGGTCTGGGAGAGCAGCAGGAGGTCCGGCCACGGAGGGCTCAACGACATGTTGTTTCTTCCAGATGGCTAGCGTTAGCTCTAGCGTTAGTTCTTAGCGTTGCTTTAGCGTTAGCTCTAGTTGCTAGCTCCCATGTTAGCTCTAGTAAGAAGTAAGAAGGGCGTTAGCGCTAGCTGCGACTTGTTTATCACTCAGTTCCCTGCACCCCCACGCACCTCACACAGACACACACACACACACACACACACACACACTTATACACACAGACGCACACACACACACACACACACACACACACACACCCTATACACACAGACGCACACACTGGTCAGCCCCTGCGTTCCGGTGATTCCTCAGATATTAAACTGGAAGATTTCAAACTCCTAGTGTTGATTCGAGAACTTCCACGTGAGTGAAACGTGGGAAGTTCTTCAGGTTCTGTTCCTGGTTCTTCAGGGTTCTGGTTCTTCACTTGTCTTGTAAATTTCTTGGTTCTTCAGGGTTATGTTATAATCATACGGTTAGGTTTAGGGGTTATTTCTCTTTTTTGGTTAAGATTAGAGTCTCTAGAGTTATAGTTTAGGTTATATTTGTAGGGTTAAGTGGGTTCTACTGCCAGGTTTTGTATGTTCCTACTTTGAATGCTATTGGGAGGTACTTGTACTTTTACGGGAGTACATCTCTGGGGTACTTTGCAGCAGTCTGAGCCTCATGGTCTTGGTCTCTCAGCTCCAGGCCCAGAAGCTGCGCTCTCCAGACTCGGGGTCTGTTCTACGGGGCTCGCTCCAATGTCCACCAGATCGGCCGGAGCCCTCCGGATCTCCAGGTGAGCCCCTTGTTCCCACGGCTTCTGTTCCTGATTCAGTAGAGACACTAGTAGTTACTTCTGTTCCTGGACTAGTAGAGACACCAGTAGTTACTTGTTCCTGGATTCATTAGTAGAGACACTAGTAGTTACTCTGTTCCTGGACCAGTAGAGACACTCAGTAGTTACTTCTTGTTCCTGGACCAGTAGAGACCCTAGTAGTTACTTGGGTTCCTGACTCAGTAGAGACACTCAGTAGTTACTTTGTTCCTGGACTAGTAGAGACACTAGTAGTTACTTCTGTTCCTGACTAGTAGAGACACTAGTAGTTACTTCTGTTCCTGGACTAGTAGAGACCCTAGTAGTTACTTCTTGTTCCTGACTAGTAGAGACACTAGTAGTTACTTCTGTTCCTGGACCAGTAGAGACACTCAGTAGTTACTTCTGTCTCTGGACTAGTAGAGACACTAGTAGTTACTTCTGTTCCTTGGACTAGTAGAGACCCTAGTGTTACTTGTTCCTTGACTAGTAGAGACCTCTAGTAGTTACTTTCTCTGTTCCTGACTCAGTAGAGACCCTAGTAGTTACTTCTGTTCCTGGACTAGTAGAGACCCCTAGTAGTTACTTCTGTTCCTGGGACTAGTAGAGACCCTAGTAGTTACTTCTGTTCCTGGACTAGAGAGACCCCTAGTAGTTACTTCTGTTCCTGACTAGTAGAGACACTAGTAGTTACTTCTGTTCCTGGACTAGTAGAGACCCTAGAAGATTTATTTATTTGAGGCACGTTCAGGACAAGATAGAAGAGGAATGATATATTGCAATACAAAGAAGAAAGAAATCGCTCTTTTATTAAAAATTCAAAGTTCGTCAAGTCTAAATGGTTCAACAGTCGAACTCACCGGAGTTCTGGAAATGGACTTTAGAAACAGGAGCAGTATTTGTTGTGTCATTCTTTTTGTGTTGTTTGCTTTCAGACTTTAAAATATAATGACTTTGAATAAATTGGTTTCTTTCTCTATCCAGAGCTCGCTCTGGCCCACTCTGGAGTCCAACCGTCCACTCGCATCATGGTCTGGTGGAGCGAGTCCAGAGACGCCGGTTCGCCCCGCAGTCCGACTGCATCAAGCACTCCACAAGGCATCCTTCAGTCCACTGTCAAACCCCCACGAGGCTAAAGCTACTTCATGTCTTTTCTTTTTCCAGAAAAGCACGCCTATCTCTAAAACCTGTCTGATCTCCTGTCTGACTTCCTGTCTTTCTCTCAGCTTTGAAAAGTCTTTTGGTTCCTTCCTGTCAGAAGCGCTTGGGCTCGAAAGTGTAAAAGAATGATTCAATTAGTTTAGTCCTCAGATGGTTTTATAATGTGTACACATGCCAACATGCTCTGGACCCTTGACCTCGTGATCAGAACAGGAACAACACTCCTTCACGAACCTTTTAAGGGGAAAATAGGGCAGAAAGCTTGGGGCGGACAAACTGAGGTGGATGCTTACTTTCCTCATGTAAGGAAGCTCTCGAGGTTATAAGGAGACTTCAGAGTGAAGTTCATGACCTTCAATAGAATCTGAAAGAACAATATCATGTTATTTCTTGAACCAGGTTCTCCTCAGGTGGACAGCTTGGCCGAGTAATCTCCGCCTTACTTGTCCCCGCCTTTCCTGGACCCCAGCTGGAGAAGGTACTGTCTCCACCAACCTGTTTGTCTCCTGTCATGGCTGCTGTCCTGTCCAACCTTCTTGTTTGAAGGCCCTGCTCTCTGAAAACCCTTTGTGAGGGGTTGCTGAAAAGGACAAAAGCCTGTTGTTTCAGTACCAAAATCACACCCGGTTGATGAATATATACAAATAGTATGAGTTTGTCTCACACAGCAGGTGTACCTCAGCATCTTTAGCTCTCAGTAGAAGGCAGATCTCAACAACACTCGTTGGATTCAGACTTTGAGTTAACTTGGGTCTGAAATCTTTTGGAATCTTAAGTGCATTGTTGTTTTAGCCTATTGTCCTCTCTGTATATATAAAGTCTCTCACCTCACCACCCGGAAGCAAATAATTACCCTTTTCGAGAGACTTCCAGTCCACTGTCACATAGGGTCTATTGTCACACGTCTATTGTTACATAGGTCTATTAAGTTACATAGGTCTGGCTTGTTACGAGGTCTATTGTTGTTACATAGGTCTATTGTTTAAGAGGTCTATTGTCACAGGTCTGTTATTGTTACACAGGTCTATTGTTTTCTATCAGGTCTATTGTCATGCAGGTCTATTGTTACATGAGGTCTATTGGTCACAGGGGTCATTGTCACAGAGGTCCATCTTTTGTAAACATCAGGTCTTTTAGGAGGCCCTGGGCTGTCCACCTGCATGTTGGTAGCAGCTCCAGTTTGATGTGACGCTTGTCTCAGCTCTTTCTTCTGTGGTGTTCTAATTCTGCAAAATCTTAATAAAGGTAATTTTATGTCTTTGGTCTTTGTGAGAACTCGTGATGATGCATGAGTCCTCCTGTGTCAACTCAGATCACTAAGAAGTGGATAAGCAGATATTGATGTCACAAAAAATCCTCTCGTGCCTTCTCCCTCATATCCTTTGCTCGCTTTCCTTCATCTTCCTCCTTTGCTTGCTCTTCGAGCTTCTTTCCTTCCTCTCTCCACATTGCTTCCTCCTTTCAATGTTCTTGCTTGGTGGAGGAAATAACTTTTTGTTTTTTGTCGGGTCATGAAAAAGGAATTGGTCCGGAAACTTCCACGGGATAAAAGCCAGTTGTTTCATCTCCCCACTACTGCACTCAAACAGGTGAATCCTCCTCTTCCTCCTCTTTCTTTTACTGCCTCTTCAGCAGATCAAAAGTCTTCTTTCTATGTTCATCTTTCTCGAGATGTAAAACTCCCCAGGAGGACCAGAGGGGGAGTCTCAGACCACCCCTGGGCCCTGAACTCCAGACTCACTCTGGCCCTGAACTCCAGACCTCACCTGGCCCTGAACTCAGACTCACTCTGCCCCCTGAACCCAGACCACCTGGCCCTGAACTCCAGACTCACCTTGGGCCCCTGAACTCCAGATTCCTCACTCTGCCCTGAACACTCACCTGGGCCCTGAACTCCAGACTCACCTGGGCCCTGAACTCCAGACTCACCTGGGTCTCCTGAACTCCAGACTCACCTGGGCCCCTGAACTCCCAGACTCACCTGGGCCCTGAACTCCAGACCTGACCTGGGCCCTGAACTCCAGACTCTGGGCCCTGAACTCCAGACCACCTGGGGCCCTGGAACCCAGAGACTCACCTGCCCTGAACCCAGACTACCTGGGCCCCTGTCCACAGATTCACATATCAGATCCGCTTGGAAAGCCGTCTCTCAATAGTCGATATTCAGCCTCTGAATCGGCTTAACATTAAAGGGACAGCAGGAAGCGCCTCCTCCTCTCTACAGCTTCAGGACCCTCTGGGGCACCAGGTACCCCATGAAGGACCCTGGGGAACCAGGTACCCCATGAAGGACCCTCTGGGGCACCAGGTACCCCATGAAGGACCCTCTGGGGAACCAGGTACCCCATGAAGGGACCCTCTAGGGGCACCAGGTAATTCCCATGAAGGACTCTCTGGGGCACCACAGGTACCCCATGCAGGACCCTCTGGGGAACCAGGTACCCCATGAAGGACCCTCTGGGGAACCAGGTGTAGGTCTTCCAGGTTCAAAGAACAGCTACGCTTGGTAAAGAGCTGGTCCAGTGTCTCACACAGCCAGAAGCGAAGTCCTCCTGCTCCTCGGGGTCTGCAGTTGGACCGGGTCCGAGTCGAGGCCGGGTCCAGGACCTGGATCGTGTTATCCAGGATGCTGAGTGGATGTTTTCCCTGAAAGACTCACGCCACGCCTAATCCTCCTGTTCAGAGACTTCCAAAGGGCTGCCGATGCTGACCTATGTTCACGCTTTTTAGGGAATTGTAAACAGTTAAACCCGATTCAATTCAAATTCGACCAGTACGGTCTTGGAGACCTTTACAGTGAAATCTCATCGAACGGTTAAAAAAAGAATATTAAAACTTGATAAAAGTGCGGTTGGCGCGAACGGCAAAGCAGAAACGCCATTCGCCATGAACATTTACTGCTTATTTGTAACTCGGCCATACGAAGATTCAATCTCTCCGGCCTTCCATGTTCTCGTTCGTCATGACGTACGAGAACATGGAGACACCAGATCCTAACTTTGAGTTATAGTCATAGCTCTCTGTCTCTCTCCCACCCTCTCTCTGTCTCCTAAATGTCTTCACACTGAGTTTCTCCTGCTGCTCAGGACCAACTCTGACTCAGCCCTCCCTCCACACACCAGCGTGATGAACCCTTCCACGGGGATGCACGGCCCTTCACAGCAGGAGGCCCCGCCCCCAGAACCGATGCACCGGTGAGGCGGCGCCACAACAGATGCTTTAAAACGTCCCGATTGTCATCCATGTTGGTTAGATAACGATGTTTTGAGAGGGCGCATTGAGACGTGAATATGAACAGCTTCATCCTCCATGTGTTGTAATCCAATCTGATGAGGACCAGAGATGACCTCATGGTACCGAAAGCAGCGGCTGCTTCTTTCTTACAGGCCACGTCGCTGCTCTTCTGGATGACCTTCTGCCGCTCTGCCTCCCTCAGCGTTCCCGCACCAGCGCCCCAGCTGAGCAGCGACCTGTTGGCCGAGGGCAAACTGCTGAAACCCTGGGACAGCAAGAAGGTACTCCTGTTGGACCCCCGGGGTTCGTCTCCTTCGTCCTGTTGCTACGGAGTCTTTGTCTCACTTGATATTTAAAAGGGAATGAATATTACTGACCAATCTTTTAGTTTTTTGGCAGCATTGAAAGGTTTTTCAGAAGCGAATATAGCGTGACGATATCTCATGAAGTGGTGTTGATGATGTTATCGACCCTTTAGAAGAAATAAGAGACAAACTTTGTTTCCTCTCCAGGTCCCTCTGCTGTCCTCTCGACCCAAGTCTTGTGAAGTCCTCGGCGTCAAGTGAGTTCCCGGTGTGGCCTGTTGTTACCAGTGTAGCCTATTGTTACCGGTGTAGCCTGTTGTTACCGGTGTAGCCTGTTGTTCCCGGTGTAGCCTATTGCATTGTAGCCTCATTTAATTGCCGGGTAGGTGTAGCCTGTTGTTACCGGTGTAGCCTATTGTTACTGTGTAGCCTATTGTTACCGGTGTAGCCTATTGTTGCGGTGTAGCCTGTTGTTACCGGGTGTAGCCTATTGTTACCCGGTGTAGCCTAATATTGCAGTGTAGCCTGTTGTTACGGTGTAGCCTATTGTTGCCGGTGTAGCCTGTTATTTACCGGTGTAGCCTGTTGTTACTGGTGTAAGCCTATTGTTACCGGTGTAGCCTATTGTTACCGGTGTAGCCTGTTGTTACCGGTGTAGCCTATTGTTGCCCGGGTGTAGCCTGGTTGTTACCGGTGTAGCCTGTTGTTGTGCAGCTCTATTGTCATCGGGGTGTAGCCTATTGTTGTGTAGCCGTTGGCTCTGTGTAGCCTGTTACCGGTGTAGCCTGTTGTTACCGGTATAGCCTGTTATTTACTGAGTGTAGCCTTATTGTTACCCGGGTGTAGCCTGTTGTTACCATTTCGTGTAGCCTGTTACCGTTACCGCCCGATTAATAGCCTGTTACGTGTAGGAAATTTGTTACCGGTGTAGCCTGTTGTTACCGGTGTAGCCTGTTGTTTGCGGTGTAGCCTGTTGTTACCGGGTGTAGCTCCTATTGTTGCGTGTAGTAGCCTGTTGTTACCGGTGTAGCCTAGTTGTTACCCGGGTAGGTGTAGCCTATTGTTACGGTGTAGCCTGTTGTTACCGGTGTAGCCTCTATTGTTGCCGGTGTAGCCTGTTGTTACGGTGTAGCCTATTGTTACCGGTGTAAGCCTATTGTTACCGGTGTAGCCTGTTGTTACGGTGCTTAGCCTATTGTTGCCGGTGTAGCCTGTTTGTTACCGGTGGTAGCCTTCCGTTTATTTACCAGTGTAGCCTATTGTTGTCGTGGTGTAGCCCTTATTGTTACCGGTGTAGCTCTGGTTGTTACCGGTGTAGCCTGTTACCGTGTGGCTTAGCCTGCTGTTGTTACCGGGTATAGCCTGTTGTTACCAGTGTAGCCTATTGTTACCGGTGTAGCCTGTTGTTACCAGTGTAGCCTGTTACCGCCGCCGGTGTAGCCTGTTACCGGTGTAGCCTGTTACCGGTGTAGCCTGTTGTTACCGGTGTAGCCTGTTGTTACCGGTGTAGCCTGTTGTTACGGTGTAGCCTGTTGTTACCGGTGTAGCCTGTTTATTTACCGGTGTAGCCTGTTGTTACCGGGGTGTAGCCTGTTGTTACCGTGTAGCCTGGTTGTTACCGGTGTAGCCTGGTTGTTACCGGGTAAGTGTGTAGACTGTTAACGGTGTAGCCTGGTTGTTACCGGTGTAGACTGTGGCGGTGTAGACTGTTAGCAGTATGGTAGACTGTTAGCGGTGTAGCCTGTTGGCGGTGTAGCCTGTTACCGTGTAGCTCTGTTGTTACGGTGTAGCTCTGTTGTTACCGGTGTAGGCTGTTGTTACTCTTGGTAACGGATGTGCATCGGTCTGGCGCCGTCACTGGTTGGGCGCTGCCTCCGAGGAGCCGATGATCGTCATCGCTCCCGCTCTGTCGCCAGTGTGGCTGCTGGCGAGCGGGCTTGGCCGTCCACGCCCTCTCACGGCGTCGGTCTTCCGCCGGAAGGAGCTCAGCCATACAGGCGGCGTCAGCTGCCCTGTTTCTGTCCTTCACTCTCCCCTCCCGCTGCCCACGCCACTGGATCAGGGCGAGCCCGGCTACCCAGGATGCTCCTTCTCTCTCTGAGTGGGGGGCAGCAGCCGCGCACGGGGAACCCTGACCTCCACCGCACTTACTCGCTTTGGGCATCGGGATGCCCAACGCATTACAGGGAGGGCAGGCACTCTCCACCCACCCGCACCTCAGCAGCAGGTACGGCGATGCAGTGCAGCACGCTACCAGGGCGCGTGCTACGCCGCAAGCCGGTGCCAGACAGACACACCACCGCGGCACACGGGCAGAGAATTACACCGAGAAAAAATGTGCTCACCAGTAATGGCAGCTGGCGCTTCTGTCAAATCGAGCACCTAACAGTTTTTAGGTTTTTTTTTTTTTACAGAGGCTTAGTACAAAATCGAAACTATAAGCCGCTACCACATTGTGTCTATACCCAGGAAAAATATATATATATATATATATATATCTATATGAAGATATATAGATATCTATATCTACATCTAGTATATCTCTATATATCTATATATCTACATCTAGAGATATATATATATATATATATATATATATATATATATATATATATATATATATATATATATATATATAAAAATGGCTCCAGCAAGCTGTTCAGGACGTCTGTAGAGGACATGTTTTATAAATGTTGATATAGACGTGTTGATGACCAGGAGTATGGGCTGCAAGTCTTTTGATGTGGTCACTCTGTCTGTGGGAAGGAGGCTCTCACACCTGTCTGTCTGCTCCCCCAGGTGGTGGTCTCTTTTGGCGTCTCTCTACAGAGCACGCTCAGTAGCCCCTCTCCTGCAGTCCTCACTCAGCAACCCCAACATCATCCAGTCGTCGCTGAGCAGCCACTCCTTTCTCCGGCTTTCCTCTAAGCTCCGCCTCCCTGCATTCATCGCTCAGCAACCCCCTCGCTGCAGCGTCATCTCTCTTCAGCTCTCCTCCTCCCTGCCGTCTTCCCTCAGCAGCCCTGGAATCGCTGCACTCTCACTCCCTCAGTGGCTCCTCCCTGCAGTAGGGATCCACCGCAGCTCCAGCCTTCACTCCGCCTACTGCCGCTTCGCTCGGATTATGGCCAGCCAGCCCTCCAGCACGTCGCGCCACGGGAGACGGCAGGCAGGCGCATCCGGCTCATCCTGCCCATGGGGGCGGAGTCCGCGGAGGCATCACTCCAAACCAGTTCTCCCCACCATCTCCCCCACCCTGTCCTCCATCACACAGGTGAGGTCTTAGTAACGGGATGCACAGAGATGAGACATTGCTGATAAATAGTTTAATGTTTCGATATTTTACATACTGTTTATTCACCTGACTTTTAAAGATTCAAATGTTGTTAAATTTTCAAAAGCTCCAATCAAGATAATTATTCTAAGACAGACAATTAAATATTCAAGAAAAGAATAATGATATATTACTTTGAGTGTTAGTATTAACATAGTAAAAGAAACTCTTTTAAGAACTGCCTTAATGACACCTTTGATTGGTGTCGGTTGGCTTGATGTGTTAATACCATAACAATCACCCCTTTAGGGCGTCCTCTGGATAACAGCTGCCTCTGGACCAGGCTCCGCCTCTAGCTCAGCCAGTCCCACCAGCACCAGCCTGCGGTCTGCAGGGCTCCCAGCCGAGCCAGCAGCCCTCTCCCATAAGCCAGCAGCAGCAACTGCTCGCCTCAACAGCAACAGCAGCACATATCCTGCAGAACCTGCGCAACGCTCACCCAGCAGCTGCAGCAGCACTTGCTGGGACCCGGTAGGTGGAAGCCCACACTGAATAAAAGGCCCTTCTCCAGCTCTCGCAGTGCGAGGTGAGGCCCGGCAGCTCTACAGCCAGGTGGAACCCGCGAGAAGCGACACGGAGGCCGAAGGCGGAGGCGCCGCTCGCTGTCGCCTCCAGCAGCAACAGCGGCAGCGGCGGAGAGCCCGCACAGAGGATCAGCCGCGAGCTGGCCGCGACCTCTAGCGTAAGACAACACCGCCACACCGCGACCAAAGGTGGCGACAACACACGTCAGACACACAGCACTTTTCTTGGTTTCGTTGTAAACAAGATGTGTTCCGCCCTCTCCGGACCACCTTGTTCACCTCTCTGCTGGGCGACCCTGCAGGTCTCCAGTTCCCTGGCAGAGAAGCCTCCCAGCAGAGTAACCATGACCGCCCTCTGACCTCCTGACCTCACGCCCTCTGACCTCACGCCCTCCGCCCTCTGACCTCCGCCCTCTGACCTCCGCCCTCTGACCTCCACGCCCCTCTGACCTCCACGCCCTCTGACCTCCGCCCTCTGACCTCCGCCCTCTGACCTCGCCCTCTGACCTCACGCCCCTCATCCCTCACCGAGCCTGGGCCTCGTCCTCTGACTTTGGACCCTCACATCCCTCCTGACCTTGGACCCTCACATCTGAAGAGGAACAACTGAAGAGAAAAGGCTGAGCAGCTAAAGGAGAACAAGGAGGAGAAACTCCTGGGATGGACTGAAGTACAATAGATGTCTTGGGTACAGGATAAAGTACTACATGTACCTCTGGGTGTGAGTACAGTGTAATGCTAAGACACACTCAGGTGTAGTCCAGTACTTGGTACAGTACTTGGTACCACCAGGTTCTGAAGTACTCTGAAGCCCTTCGAGAATGCCGGGACATGTCCTTCTCTTCAGGCCCCAGCAGAGACCAGGGAGACCAGAACCAGTGCAGTCCACCCAGGAACCGCTGGACCCATGTGAGCCCTCAACCACCAAACCACAACTATGGAGGCGGGCCAGGCGACACCACCTGCCAACATGCCCTCACTGGTGGGTTAGTTTGTTCGCATGTGTATATATATATATATATATACATATATATATATATATATATATATATATATATATATATATACACACACACACACGTGCACACACACGTGCACAGATAGAAACCCTAGTGGTGCTCCAGCTCCGCCCCTTTGCCCCGGATGAGTAAGTGCCCTTTCAGGAGGCACTTTTTTCATTCATTCTAATTCAGTTTATTTGTAGAGTAGTTCACAAATTACCGTTGTCTCAAGTGCTTTACAATCTGTACACATAGACATCCTGACAACTGACCTCTGACCTCACATCGGATCAAGGGAACAGATTCTAAATAACTAGGGAAAAAGGGAAAGAACCCTTGAGGAGAGAGAACAGAGGAGGATCCTCTCCAGGATGGACAGATGCAATAGATGCAAAAATATTTTGAAGGACATATTTAGAGTTAAAATACATTCAGGAATCATTAGGGTTTATCAATAATTCCATTTAGGCATATTCCTGCATGGAAGTTTTGGAACCTCCAGAGTGGAAGAGTGGGAGTCTCTACAGTGGGGGTCTCTACAGTGGGGTGGGAGTCTGGCAGTGGGCGGAGTCCCAGCAGTGGGCAGAGTCTCTACAGTGGGTGGAGTCCCAGCAGTGGGTGCAGAGTCCCAGCAGTGGGTGCCGAGTCCCAGCAGTGGGCGGAGTCTCTACAGTGGTGAGTCTCTACAGTGGGCGAGTCCCAGCAGGGCAGTGGCACAGCTGAGTGGCGAGAACTCACGATCCAACCGCCAGGTCCATCCCAGCAGATGGATCTATGCAAATCTCAGAGAAGTCACATGACCCCCATGAGGCGTGAAGTCAGAACTCCGGGGAGAAAGCAGGAGTTAGTCATGTGTGATGGAGATGAAAGATTCATCCATAGGAGAAAGAGAAGAGGAGAGAGGTGCTCAGTGCATCCTAAAGGTCCCCAGCAACTATCAGCCTCTAGCAGCATCTCCAGGTGTGGACCAGGTGAACTGGCGCTCAGCCCTGACTATCAGCTCTGTCCAAAGAGAAAGTCTTCAGTCTACTCTTGAAGGTGGTGACTGTGTCTGCCTCCGGACTGAAGGTGGAGCTGGTTCCATAAAAAGAGGGCAAATCATAACTAAAGGCTCTGGCTCCCCATTTTACATTTAAGAACTCTCGGAACTACAAAGTAGCCCGCATTTAGTGAGCAGCTCTCTGGTGGGGCGTCACGATTTTCTAAGCTCTTTAAGATATGATGGAGCATCACCAATTAAGTGTTTAGAATAAAAGTTACTCTCTCAGTCATCAAATTTAAATGTTTTTGATACCCACGGGGCATTTATCTGTTCTTGTGAGACTTTCTCCCGGCGTGCTCGCTCCACGAGCCGGGTTGTACTTTTGGTAAGAACGAAGTTGATGCAGTGTGAAATAAATCTAGTGGGTGCTGTTGCTTAGTGGGTGGAAGTGTGTGTTCAGTGGACCACGAGGTCCTGGAGTTCAAGCCCCAGTGTTGGCCGTTCTTTTTTTCAAAAATGATCTTTCCAGAGGGAGGCGCATTTTTTCACCCCCCTCTGAATGGCGCTAAGTGACGCCTGAACCGCCTGTGGAACCCCCCCTGGTTCAGAGGCCACATGCGTGACCTTAGTTTGAGAACCACGGCTCTGGGCTGTTGATGTAATACTCGCTCATTTGAAAATAGCGTAAGAGGGCGATCTGGATCAGAATCAGGCGGGAGGCGACCTGCGTGGCTGGTGTGACCCCATCAGCCAATCAGAGCGGCTTGTACTGTTGTTTGCTATATAATAATTCATCTTTATTCATAAAGGAAGTTAAGATAAGCGGTCTGTTGATGCTGCAGAGGAGGCATAGCTCATATTGATGCTCATGCTTTATCTCTGTCAGAACCTTTATTGGCATGTGCCCTTTTTTTGGGTTTGAGCACCTGCCCCCCAAAGTGTGTGTGTGTGTGTGTGTGTGTGTGTGTGTGTGTGTGTGTGTGTATATATGTATGTATGTATATATATATATATATATATATATATATATATATATATATATATATATATATATATATATATATATATATATATATATATATATATATATATATATATATATATGTGTGTGTGTGTGTGTGTGTGTATATCCCTCAGAGACTCCCCAGAGTCTTTCCAGGGGAGATCGCCCAGCCTCTGTCCCCGTGCGGGCTTTGAGATGGACCCCGTTCTGCTGGAGACCCTCTGAGATGGACAGCCCTCTGGCTCTGGACCTGCTGGACCCCGGGACCTGATGCTAGCGGGCCAGCGGTGGGCCCGTTCCGGTCCGACCTTGGCCCGGCTAAAGTGACCCCCCCGTGGCCCCCCACGCTTTGAGGCAGGGTAGGGAGTCCAGAACCAAGTCCAGAACCAGAGCTTTCATTTGGGCAGCGTTCAGTCCTCTTCATCCCAGGTCCGTGGGAACCCGGTCACCACAGAACCAGGTGTACTGGTTCTGGAATGAACAAAACATTTAACTTTTTACATATATTTCTTTTGGACTTTTCTCCATCTGCTTTTTCTTTTCTTTAAATATATAATATAATAATAATTTCAATGCAACTTTGGAGCGAGTCACAGAGTGGACTTGGACCTGTAGCCCACCTGGGCCACCTAGAGAACCAGGGATGCTTGAGACCTGGAAGGCTGGAGCGTTCTGACGGACATTTCACGACCAAAGTGCCAAGGCAATAAGCTTTTTATAGATCCTCAATTAATTTACCAATTATTGTTTCTCAATTAATTGTCAATAATTGATTGTCGACAAATAGTGAAAATGTCTACAGGCGTCTTCTTGTCTTTGTCAACCAAAAAGACGGCGGCGGGTTAGGAGGACACGAGGAAGGCGATAGGTTTACCGCAGTAGAAGACAGAAGATGATCTCGATATGTCGATTAGTTCACAAGGGTCATTATGGGTCCTCGGACAGGCGGGGCGAAAAGACGTGAGCGTCCGGACCAGATGGAGCCAGGCGAGAACTGTCACGTGTACTCCGTGTCCGCGTGTACTCCGTGTCACGTGTACTCAATATGCGTGTACTCCGTGTCCGTGTACTCCGTGTCATTACTCCGTGTCCGTGTACTCGTATCCGCGTGTACTCCGTGTGCAATTATTACTCCGTATCCGTGTACTCCGTATCCGCGTACTCCGTATCCGCGTGTACTCATCACCCAGGAAAAAGTGTCCGCGTGTACTCCGTGTCGCGTGTACTCGTGTCACGTGTACTCCGTGTCACGTGTACTCCGTATCACGTGTACTCCGTATCCGCGTGAAAAGTATATGCGTACTTTCCGTGTCCGCGTATTCCGTTTCCGCGTGTACTCCGTGTCACAGTGTACTCCGTGTCACGTGTACTCCGTCCGTGAAAAGTATGTCACGTGTTACTCCGTGTCCGCGTGTACTCCGTGTCACGTACTCCGTGTTGCGTGTACTCAAAATGCGCGAAAATTATTAATCACGTGTACTCGTGTCCGCATTATTGCCTCCGTGTCCACGTGTACTCCGTGTCCGTGTACTCATGTCACAGTGTACTCCGTGTCACGTATGCTCCATCATCCGTGTGTACTCCGTGTCACGTGTAATCCGTGTCCGCGTGTACTCTGTATCCGCGTGTACTCTGTATCACGTGTACTCTGTGTCACGTACTCTGCTCTGCCATACGTACTCCGTAATCACGTGTACTCCGTGGCGTGAAAGATGTGTACGTGTACTCCGTGTCACGTGTACTCCGTGTGCAGTGTACTCCGTGTCTGAGTACTCCGTGTCACGTGTACTCCGTGTCCTGCGTCATACTCGTGTCACGTAAGCCCACTCCGTGTCACGTGTACTCCGTGTCCACGTGTACTCCGTGTCCGCGTGTGCTCCGTCACGTGAAAAAGTATATCACGTGTACTCCGTGTCACGTGTATGCGTATGCTCCGTGTCCCGTGTACTCATCACGCGTGTACTCCGTGTCCGCGTGTACTCCGTGTCACGTGTACTCCGTGTCACGTGCTCATGTCACGTGTACTCACGTGTCACGCTCCGTGTTGCGTGTACTCGTCCGCGTAAAAGTGTGTCACGTGTACTCCGTGTCACGTGTACTCCGTGTCACGTGTACTCCCGTGTCACAGTGTACTCCGTGTCCGCGTGTACTCCGTGTCCGCGTGTACTCCGTGTCTGATGTACTCCGTTATCCGCGTGTAATCCGTCCGCGTGTACTCTGTATCCGTGTACTCTGTCACGTGTACTCTGTGTCACGTGTACTCCGTATCCCGCGTGTACTCCGTGTCACGTGTACTCCGTGGCGTGAAAAGTGTGTCCGCGTGTACTCGTGTCACGTGTACTCCGTGTCACAGTGTACTCCGTGTCACGTGTACTCCGTCATCACGATGTACTCCCGTGTCGATGTACTCGTGTCACGTGTACTCGTGTCACGTGTACTCCGTGTCTGAGTGTACTCCGTGTCACGTGTACTCGTCCTGCGTGAAAAAAGTATGTCACGTGTACTCCGTGTCACGTGTACTCCGTGTCTGTGTACTCCGTGTCACGTGTACTCTGTCACGTGTACTCCACGCGTGTCCGCGTGTACTCTGTGTCACGTGTACTCATATGCGGTGTACTCTCTCGCGTGAAACATCACGTGTACTCCGTGTCACGTGTCATAAACAAATGCAGTTTTTGGAGAGCAGTTGTTTGCCCTTTGACCCAAGTCACTGTGATTGACAGCCATAAGCCCCGCCCTTTCTACCTGCACTTGCTGCCTGTGTTTTCCAGCCCCTGGGCTTGAGCAGAGATACTATCTTTGTAATATGATTTTTGACTATAAGTTTTACTTTTTTAAACAAAGTGGTCTAAATCTGTATGTATATAATTATATATACTATCTTAAATAAGTAATAAAAGTATACATATACAGATGATAGAAGAAAAACAAACGTCTTTTGTTTATAACTTTAGGTTTTAAAGGTTCTCTTGTAATTCTTTGTTCACATTTCAATCATCTTCATCAAGCGTGTCAAGAGGAGGAGGAGGAGGAGGACTGAAGGGTTTCCAAACATGGGGGTGGGACCCCCCATTAGGGAGCACAGAAAAGAAACATTTAGATTTTTTTTAAGTAAAGATTATAAAACATTATTTTAAAATTATTTTGGAAAAAAACCTTTTAATTAGAATAGGTTGTGAAATCTGAACTTATGC